>JAKSYS010000175.1:0-95642 GCA_022925895.1 Fragilaria crotonensis | reverse complement strand
AATGCAAGCCACGATAACAACCAGGATCAACGCTGCTCCTCCCAGCACATAGCGTCTCTTGCAACACTCGCTCGGACGTTGACCATAGGAGCCACGAATCTCGTTCACATTAGGAAGCTGATCGTGTCGCGTTTCATCGTCAAGCCCAATATCGTGAAGGTTGACGACATCACTTTCCCGCATCGTATTGGTGATGATTGGGGCGGTGATGGATAATAATTTGAGACTATTGCATCTCACGGGGAGAAACAAAAGAAAGCGTTCACCGTGTTGATTCGCACTAACGTTCGACATGAGTCTTGATTGCACCACTTCTGCATTTTCCTCCGCAGCCTTAACAAAAGGTTCGTTCCAGGGAACGTAACCATGACAATAGGTGGAAAACGGAGTTTAAATCGATTTAGCATCAGACCCATTTACATCTGTTCGTTTGCACACCATCCACACTTCCGAACAACTCCAACATCAAGTCTTGAATGGCATCAGTACGCGACAGGCAATCTTCCCAATGTCAGTTGCCATGAGCACTACTTTCTCAGGGGCAAATGTTAAGCAAGTCCAACGACGACTGCGTTGTCATTGGAAACTCGCAAAGTTGTAAGGCCTCAAGAACACCAGCGTCTCCGAGCACAGCATAGAGATAGGCGGCTATAGGCGAGTTGCGGGTATCAAGGTTTGTTCCAATTGGCGTCCACGGTTGAGAATCAAGTAGACGTCAAAGTCACAACCACGGGTCAGTGCTTTATAATCAAATATTGGGAAGTCTTCCCCAAGTCGATCGGAGTTGTAGTTGTGCGTCGGCAAGTCACCAGTAAAGAAGCTCATGGGGCCGTCGCCACCAGTCAAAGTGGCAATGGCGGCACAACACCCAACAGTTTCGCACGCATATACTTTTGCCCCTTTTGCAAGTTGTTGCAAGGCGCTGCCGAAAAAAGCGCATCTCTTCATCGTCGGGAACGCTCGAAATGATTGAAACACAAGCGTCGAATCCAAATTTGTTAGGAATACTTCCATTTTGTGGCAGGCCTCGCACATGTCATTGACTGTATAGAGGTACATCCTTCGCAGAGCTCTGCATCGTTCTGTAACAGGCTCCACGTGTGATCGAGAAAAAGACTGCATCTTCTGATGCGAAATTCCTATTGTTGAGGTCTGCCCCTCGTTGAATGGACTCCACCAATTCTCCTTCTGTCAATCCCAGGTTATACTTCTCATTCACAGCCCTGAGTCGCTGGTCCAAGGTCTCCAGGGCACGCTCACGAAATGGGATGGTGGCTTCCATGCAAACAGCAATTTGTGCCAGATACGTCTCTGACAAGGTGTCTTTCAAAACTCGAGCCATGAGAACAGCGGATAGGAAAAAATCCAGTCCTCCATCGTTGCCACAGTTCGATTGACCGACATGCCTCCCAAAAATATCCATGACGAGCTCGATCAGTCGCTCATCCTCAACAACAACCTCGTGAAATTCACCTTGTTGCCCTTGTATTTGTTGTCGTTCTCTTTGAGAACATCCCCGACGTGGCGTTCTTGGCGCGCCGTCAGTGCACCATCCGTGACGCTTTTGATACTATCGCGAAGAATGCCGCCAAGAGTTGGAGTGGATCACATCCCGATGAAATCTCAAAAACATGATGCACAGAATGGAATTTGCGAGACTCGACAGAAAGGCATTCATGAATTAATATGGCCCACTCTTCCAAGAGGTAGGGAAGGATGGGCATTCAAAGCTTTCAACGCCGTTTGAAGGTCCTCAATGAGGGATGTGATGTAGGTTTCCGTGACAGTGGTTTGATCTGTTCCTGTTCTATTGTTTGAGAAACTCAGGGCTCGTTCGGTACTAGATATGTAGATGCTGCCTCCCTCACTGATCGTATGCGATTGCCTCATTTCTGTCAAGTTTCGAATGGATCCGGATGGTTCCGTCACTGTCGAGACCATGTCATGATTCTCTGATTCGCTCATTGTTATCAACACCTGAAGCTAGTGAGCAAACGTGCAAGTTCGGTAGGGCTGTTCGATACGACTGATGTAGCTGGTATGGCTGATAGCAATGAGCCGTATAGTTCTAATGATAATGTCGCGGCGAGCGTCGTGACTATAGGCATTAACGGATGTCGAAAATCAGTATACACTTCGACATTATGTATGTTGCTCACTCGCGGAAGAAGGGCGTAACTCCACGAGGATACACTCGTTGTTTTCTACTTTCCCTACCTCAAGCACGTGTCAACTCCGTCTGAATTGTTGCAGAAAGAGATCGGCGTGCGCAAAACTACACTGCACAAGTACTGCAACAACCACTGGAGTACCGCAGATACAGCAGTAGTGACTATTTCTGTAGACATCTACACACATTGTACATTCTAGACCTACTCGGACTACACAATAACAAATAGTACGAGTACTAGTCTAGTCCTCCTTTTCATTGTCATTTTTCACAAACATACTCTATGACTATGACTGTAGTATGACCATTTTAGTGCTTTTTCTTTTCAAAATTAGTCTAAAACCTTGTATTAATCCAGTATCTTGTACCGGTCGAATTTTGTATCGTAGTCGATACTTGTACTCGAAGCTTGACTCTTTTCTTCGCGATTTCGAGTCGAATCATGCTGAAATTATCGTCGGTTCAAAGTTGAAAGCCCCTTTTAACGGATGGTATGGTATCCTACCAGGTGTGAGCTGTTGTGAGCCATGGAATCAAGTCATGAATATTTCTCGCCAGTCGCCACGAATCTTCGACGTTCACATCCGCAATCAAGCGTGCCTTTTCGAAGGCTCGATTTCCGACCATCACACAGCCCTTAACTAAAAGTATGTCTCTACTGTTCCGAGGAGCCATTGTGGCAATCGCCGTCGCTGCCGGATGGAAGTACTTCTTTCATTCCGACGACAGTCCCTGTACATCAGACGTGACAGTGCTTACTGTATTCGGTACCGTGGACCCTTGCACTTGCTTCTCCGAGACCTACATCGACGCTCGCTCCAAGTTTCGGAAAGCAGCTGCAGATGCTGGTGCGGAATTATTCACGTTGGATATCTATCAGAATTACACCACTGACATTGCTTATATCCCAGGAGAAACGAATTCTGACGTTAGGGACCTCGTGGTTCACACGAGTGGCGTCCATGGGAGTGAAGGATATGCCGGGTCTGCAATTCAGATTGCATTCCTCAAGAATTTACCACCCAGAAACGATGACGGCATGCCGAAGAGACCTTCGATTCTCTTGGTTCATGCCGTCAATCCTTATGGAATGGCTCACTACCGTCGTGTGAATGAGAACAATGTTGATTTGAATCGCAACGGAATCCACGATTTTTCTCAAGTCATCGATCGGGATCCTAACATTACTGGCTACGTTGACTTTGATCATGTCTTCAATCCTGTCAAGCCTTTCCGCTTTGGTTACATGACAGTGTTCATTCAGAACATTTTAGAACAGGGAGTGTTGAAGTTGAAGAAAGCCATGGTGACTGGCCAATACCACAAGGCAAATGGAATCTCTTATGGTGGCACACATTTAGAAGCCAGCAATCAGAAACTCTACGACTTTTGTAAGAATTTCCTCACAACACATGCCCCAGTGGGTAAAACAACTTGGGTTGACGTCCACACCGGCTTGGGCACGTACGGGACGGATACAATTCTGGTCCCACTGTCAGAGCCATCGACCTTGCGACACGCGGTTGCGGAGACTTTTAACGAGTCCCTCGTTCCTGGAGCCACAGGAGGAGATGAAGTTCACCAGGGATACGATTTGATGACGGGAAGTACTGACATGTTGATGCGACCACTCTTCTCGTCGCCTCATGATTGGCATGTTACCCAAGATTCGGAACCCATGCCGTCGTCACGGTGGGACGGGCGCTCATCTTGAGAATATGATGCACAATCATTTGGGGATTCCATCTGAGCTAGTTCGGGATGCATTTTATCCTCGTACCCCCAAATGGCGACAATCTATCTTGACTCGGGGTTTGCGTGTCCTGAAACAAGCCATGGAACGGTAAATGGCCCGATCGTTGACACTGGGTGTCGTTAGGGCTGTACTCACGGTTAATATGCGGCCTCTACTGCAGTGCTATGAATCATTATTTGACGTGACTGTTTGCATTCCTCGACACTTCAAAGGGCGTGAAACGCATTTGTCGGACTCCACTGCAGCGCAATAGAGAATAGGTCTTGATCATTCCAAGATCAATCCCATGCGTGGGCATTGTTATTCCCCTACACATTATTCCAACCAACAATACCAACAAGGTCATGTGTTATACTATCGAAAGAAATGGAACGCCGTCGCTAGTACTACATGACACCTGAGCTGGCAACATGATTTCGCATCTCTTCTTGAACACTCAATGTCCCATCTCATCCTTGCTACTATCACATGCCCCTTATGATTAGTACTGGGTAGTAATCATGTTGCAACTCTTTATCCTTCAACATGTATCATATACACTTGTACTCGGAGAACATTGGTACCAGCTACTCCCTTATCACACTCAAGTACTGGAGTTATTACGACGCTCCAATGCGAAGCAATACGAATTGAATTCCCGTTCTACTGTTCAATAATGTGGTCCCAGTACGAGAGGTGACAGTAGCAAGTAGCAATTCAAAACGGAATGAAGCTCCGGATTCCGGACAGACCAAGTAATGGTATGGAGTATGGTAGGCAGTATGGAGGATTGATGACGTCCTACGGACTGTGAGACTAAATAGCATGCAGTCCCATCAAAGACTGCATCTTAGATATGAAACGTGCTATTCAGATGATAAGCAATCTACATGCATTCAAACCCACTTCAGATTCCCCATTCACACAACAGTCCTCAATTAACAGCCAATCAATTCAGAGAAGCTCATCGTGAATATATGAACCGAATATTTAGCCACATAGTGCCCCCTAAGTAAGGATGTTCCGATGCCAAATGCGATTGCGGAGGTAGGATCCCTCTTGATGTCTACAATTAGGAAGCACGTCCTCGTCAATCTGACCAGCACACCTTTCGGACCAAGGTCGATTTGCTCTTACGCAAACCACCACGAACAGCAGGGAGTTCATCCCCACATCCAAATGGGAATGGCCTCGTAGGTTGTACACATCAACCTTAGGGCTACGGCATGACAATAGCAATCCAGAGGTACACCTACTAAGGAATCAATATTGTGCTACGCCAGCCGTATCTTCGTCGATCACCAAGAAGGTAAATCATCCTCTCACAATTCCAAGAAAGGCAAAGCTGAAACCAACTTATCAACAGTTCCGACATTGATCATCATGAAAATCATCCTCTCCTCGTTCATCGCCATTGGGTTGGCAGTCGACTCCGTCGCGGCTGTCTACCTTCGCAACGCGCCATCCAAAGCCGACCTCGCCACCAACAACGTGGGCGTCGAGGACGGTGAAGTGATGATTGAGATTGACAATGCGGACTCCGAACCCACCCCATTGTGCCGATTGATCTTGATGGATGCCTTCAACGATTCGTACGATCAGGTCTACGGAATTAGCTCCATGTCGGTTGTCATCGAGTCCGAAGAGGTCCTCCCGGGAGATGCTGCGGCTCTCGATGCCACCTTTGCGTTCAAATACAAGACCTACTGGGTAAGTGACGATCGGCGAACTTGGGACGACGTCCTGCGAAGCTTGAGGTGCCGTGTGTGGAAACGTCACATTCAACTACCATCTCGTCATCTCACCTCGTTTTGCTCATCGTTTGCGACTGCAGCGTTGTCGTGGGTGCAACCCTGACAACAGCGACCCTCCTGCTTTGTTCTTGACCAAGCGCGAACAGCAAGAGCTTGCCATGTTGGCTTACATGCAGAGCTCTGAGTGCGAGGCCTTCCATACTGTCAACACTGTCAAGATTTATGATGCGGCGAGTGTTGAAGACAGTGCCTCCATCCGCATCCCTCGCACCAGCGCTGAAAGCAAGGTCACTGCCCAAGTTGCCAAGATTGTCGATGTTGCCGCCAACAACGTGGGCGTCGAGGACGGTGAAGTGTTGATTGAGATTGACAATGCGGATGCCGAACCCACCCCATTGTGCCGTTTGATCTTGATGGATGCCTTCAACGATTCGTACGATCAGGTCTACGGAATTAGCTCCATGTCGGTTGTCATCGAGTCCGAAGAGGTCATCCCGGGAGATGCTGCGGCTCTCGATGCCACCTTTGCGTTCAAATACAAGACCTACTGGGTAAGTGACGATCGGCGAACTTGGGACGACGTCCTGCGACGCTTGAGGTGCCGTGTGTGGAAACGTCTCATTCAACTACCATCTCGTCATCTCACCTCGTTTTCTCATCGTTTGCGACTGCAGCGTTGTCGTGGGTGCAACCCTGACAACAGCGACCCTCCTGCTTTGTTCTTGACCAAGCGCGAACAGCAAGAGCTTGCCATGTTGGCTTACATGCAGAGCTCTGAGTGCGAGGCCTTTCATACTGTCAACACTGTCAAGATTTATGATGCGGCGAGTGTTGAAGACAGTGCCTCCATCCGCATCCCTCGCACCAGCGCTGAAAAAGCAAGGTCACTGCCCAAGTTGCCAAGATTGTCGATGTTGCCGCCAACAACGTGGGCGTCGAGGACGGTGAAGTGATGATTGAGATTGACAATGCGGATGCCGAACCCACCCCATTGTGCCGATTGATCTTGATGGATGCCTTCAACGATTCGTACGATCAGGTCTACGGAATTAGCTCCATGTCGGTTGTCATCGAGTCGAAGAGGTCCTCCCGGGAGATGCTGCGGCTCTCGATGCCACCTTTGCGTTCAAATACAAGACCTACTGGGTAAGTGACGATCGGCGAACTTGGGACGACGTCCTGCGAAGCTTGAGGTGCCGTGTGGAAACGTCTCATTCAACTACCATCTCGTCATCTCACCTCGCTTTCGCTCATCGTTTGCGACTGCAGCGTTGTCGTGGGTGCAACCCTGACAACAGCGACCCTCCTGCTTTGTTCTTGACCAAGCGCGAACAGCAAGAGCTTGCCATGTTGGCATACATGCAGAGCTCTGAGTGCGAGGCCTTTCATACTGTCAACACTGTCAAGATTTATGATGCGGCGAGTGTTGAAGACAGTGCCTCCATCCGCACCCTCGCACCAGCGCTGAAAGCAAGGTCACTGCCCAAGTTGCCAAGATTGTCGATGTTGCCGCCAACAACGTGGGCGTCGAGGACGGTGAAGTGATGATTGAGATTGACAATGCGGATGCCGAACCCACCCCATTGTGCCGTTTGATCTTGATGGATGCCTTCAACGATTCGTGATCAGGTCTACGGAATCAGCTCCATGTCGGTTGTCATCGAGTCCGAAGAGGTCATCCCGGGAGATGCTGCGGCTCTCGATGCCACCTTTGCGTTCAAATACAAGACCTACTGGGTAAGTGACGATCGGCGAACTTGGGACGACGTCCTGCGAAGCTTGAGGTGCCGTGTGTGGAATCGTCTCATTCAACTACCATCTCGTCATCTCACCTCGCTTTGCTCATCGTTTGCGACTGCAGCGTTGTCGTGGGTGCAACCCTGACAACAGCGACCCTCCTGCTTTGTTCTTGACCAAGCGCGAACAGCAAGAGCTTGCCATGTTGGCTTACATGCAGAGCTCTGAGTGCGAGGCCTTCATACTGTCAACACTGTCAAGATTTATGACGCCAACTTCGGTGTGAAGTCTGCTTCCATGTCTGAATGAGGGTCGTCTGGCCAGGGTTACTCTGCCATGGGGCGGGGAGGGTTGGGTTGACCTACAGAAAATAGTATTGAGCTATAAATAAACCCAAGATGAGTCAACTTCACGGTGCTGCATTATCTTAGATTTAGAGTAGAGGGAAACAAAACTGTTCATTGCTACGGACTCGAAGGCCGTAAATGTGCTCACCACTTTCATCACTGCCAGATTTAATTGATATTGAAATGCCACTGCTTGCTCTGACTTATGGTTTCAATCTCAAAATTATGCAACTCGAGTTTGATTTGTTCCAGTTCAATCTCTCTACTGAGCAATCGCTCCTCGAGAAGGCAAAGCCTGGTTAGAAGCATCTTCGTTGTTTCCTTTCCGTCCTTTATATCGAGGTCATTCGTCTCACCGTTATAGCATGCCGTGGCTGCGGTTAAATCGTACCTGTCGAGGTGCTGTGAGAGATCATCAATCAACGCTTCTCCGCGAAGCGAGAGTTGATCTTCATCCGACACATCTAATGCAGCAAGTTTGTCCCGGATGTGCTCAAGTTGGGCTTCTTGCATTTCCAGTTGGTATCTCCAGTTCCTCGATGCATGTCTGGCAGCACACGCACTTGAGCTGACGGATTCGCTTGATCCTTTGCTATCGGTAGATGAATGCCAGGATAGGGCCACGGAAATATCATATGAGGGCGGTGGTAGAGTTGCCTGCACAGGACTATCATGCAAGATAAGATCAAGTTCGCCAGTGTCCGACAGCACTAGCGAATTCCTGGCGCCATCAGATTGGATATCTTGCGACGCAAATGTGTCGTGGGAATCCGATGGTTCTAGAGCGTCACTCTCAATAGACCTTAGAGACTGCAACGATTCAACGCTGCAAACCGAAGTTGAGCGTAACGGAATTTCCGGACAAATAGTTTCGCGTAGCTCAGCGCCGCCGACTGCCTCTGCCCCTTCGATAGCCTCAAATGCGAGACACGCATTCTCGCCAGGGCTGGAATTTTCCAATAGACATTGAAGGTCATCCGAAAGAGATGATTCTGTGTCAGCACGAGAGTCGCTATCGAAACTCCTCGAGCATTGTTTTGCGTGGGACAATAACTCAATTTTGCTCTTTGTCCAGACGATTGAACCCGTCGGCATCGAAATGGGTGCGAGACCAGCGAATGAACGACGGATATCCGAACGTTCCAAGATTATCTTCAGCAGTGTCAGCTCTACCACCCATTCATATCCATCGTCGGTAGTATTACTCCGTCGTTGTGAATTGTTCCTTCTGGCAGCATTGACAAAATGTTCGAGGTCGTCTCTGCAAGACATGGCTTCGCTAAGTACTGTGTCATTTTCGTCCATGTCATTAGAGAGTAGCTCAAGAATTGTCTCAGCTGTGGCCACCCAGGCATCTGGTGCAGACAACCCGCTCTCCATAATTGTTTTGGCCAACGTAGAGACAGATTTTCGTCCTCTCATATGGATCATTCCCATCAGCATTAACGACATCATTCGTCTCACCGTCTCAACTGGATCTTCAATCCTTACCGGATAATATACCTCCCCTTTTTCTCCAGTTATGATAGGTGTGCTGTCCTTCTCATCGAGCAGATACATGTACCCAGGGCCAGCGCGATAAACGTCTATGAACTCACGTTGGATGTTTCGATGTTTTTCTTCCGTTAGTGTCCACTGTTCCATTTGATGAGCAGGTACCTTGTATGCCGCGTGTTGAATTGCCTTTTTCTCAAGCTGATGTGCTAAGAATGATGGATGAGTCATTTCCAAAAGATATTTGGCAAACTTAAGTGCCATGGACGCTGCCGCGGGATCTTCCAAAGTGAGAGATCCATTCGCACCAATGACTAACTTGTACGGCAGGATGATAAAACTTGAGGGATGCGAAATTTCTCTGACGTTAAAAACCACCTTCAACATCGAGCCAAATACCTTTGTGCTTGGTTGTGCTTCAGACTTTCGATTGATCTGTTTATTTGTAAGACCCGTCAATGTCGAATCAGGCGGGGAGGAACTGGGCTGCACACAAATTGTACCTGGGTCTGCGTTGTCATTGGCTGCAAAGACGTCGCTCATCCCAGAACCCATTGTAAGTCTTGATTTCAGAATAGTGGTGCATTCGTGAGATGCTATAGACATGATAGTCCCCGAATCCGTTTCCAGGTTTGCCAAAAGCTCAACTTCTTCAATTTCTAGGCTGTTGACAAGTTCGGCAACGTTCATGGCACAACTTCCGGTTTCACCTTCACCACCAGAAGTACAAAGCCAAACCCAGGCAGACTTGGCCGCAGGATCGATTGCTGAGCTGTCGTCGATCGTCTTTGATTTCCGAAGTTGACGAGCTGCTGTCTTAACCATATACTCAAGTCGAGCAAGTCTGTGAGGATCCGAACAAAACGGTTGTACACTTGGGTAAAAGGCAAGCAGATGATCTGAAAAAGTCGGTTCATCTGCCTCGACGTCACTTCGTCGAAGATTTGATTTCACTAGCGTACCAAGCGTTCGCTCTCGTTCAAGAAGTTCTATCGGAAACGCATTGTCTTCAATCAGAGTCAGAAGCTCAGTGAGGATACACGGGACTCCAGCTGCCCGAGGATACGTGTGAAGCAGTGCCTTTGCCTTGTCAGATGAAAGTGTGAAAATGCATGCTATGTGCAAGGGCAGAATCCTACCAACACTGCCTCCCTCTTGACACAAATCGTTCGAGGACAAAATGGGATCCAGAAGTATTTCAACACATCGACTCATTTCGCGATACATGGCGTCGATTTTATCGGCATCGTCCTCGTCCATCGCGCCAATGCCTGCAAACCTTGTCCGCCATTGTCCCTCCCATTCAATCAACCGCCTCGCAGCAATGTGTACAGGAAGGTCGCCTTTTCTATCGACATTCATGCATGCCTCCTCGTTGTAAGCCATCACTGCACTAACGATAGACCTCCAATCGACTATGTCAATAATGAGCATGTCGAGCGTCTTCTTTATGAGAGTCACACTTCTGTCGCTGAATCGATCTGGAAGATTTCGCTCGCAAGCCACGTGAAGGGCTAGCCTCCCATCGTAAGTAGTCATCGCCCTGGCTAAAGCAGGCGATTCGGCAAACTGCTTTTGAATATCAGCGATCGAAACCACAGCTTGTGACAACGAAGTGAACAACCGACGCATTGATCTTCGACCATTAATGACGTTGGCTTCACCACCTTTGTTTGGTGCTGATAAACATGAGTATTCTGGCATGGTGATTATCTGAGAGAGATCAGATGATGTAGTTGATGCTTCTGCATCCGATTCTGCTGATGAATTCGATGAGCAGGACGAGCCCACATCGGTTCCTTCGTTTTCAACATGGTTACCCTCATCGGTAGGAGATTGAGATACACCACTCTCGTCTGTACTAGATGAACGATCGGAAATCACTAAATCGATGTCCATGCGTCGGTTGGAGATGACATCAGTGCCGTCAGACATCACTGTAGCGCTTTCAGAAGTCTTTGAATTAGCAGGTTCATCGTTCTGCACTTGGCTGAGACTCCCGCATACCTCCGCGAAATTGCACACTAGCCACGCTTTATCGGCGTCTGCAGCAGAAACAGGCGTAGACGAAGCTTCCTGCAAGACTGGAACGCTTCCGGTGCACTCCACAATTGGGTCCCCAGCACTGTCCACGCCAGTTCCTCCGCGCAACTCTTTGTGGGCACCGCATCCGCAAAGTGTCTTGTAAGTGTGCGAACAACATGACGATCCCATCGTCCCTCGATTTGTGCAAGGCTCAGACGTTGCAGGACCTGAAAGGGTATCATTCCGTTCTTCGCTGTATAGGATCGATATCAGTGGGGGAGAACCGTGCGTGTCGGCCTCTTCAGCACGCGCCACTTGTGGGGTCCTCGGCTCCGGAATGTCATCTTGTTGTTGATACCACCATCGAATTCCAGTTCCCGAAACCAGCACCTTCCCATCATCCTTTCCAATTGTGGATCCAACACTGTCGTCATCATTGAGAGGCGACACCATGTCGTCGCCATTGCTTCCGAATCCGAAACTTGTATGCGAAGGAGTCGGCGATGTCGCTGCTGTCTGAGGAGAATTCGGAGGCTTATTTGAGAGTATTTCGCTTTTGGAGGGTGAAAGAGCTGGAGCCATGCAAGCGTCGACACACTTTTCGTCTTCAACTTCTTGTTGAGCATTTTCTTGAACCCGCCAATCTTGATGTTCTGTCACTGGCGAACCTGCGCCTTCTCGTTCCTCGGTTGCGACGCCCACCTGCGTGTCATTTCCGCTCTCAGGTACTCTAGAATGGGTGCCAATTTTTGGAACACTGTTAAGGCTGTCCAAGGAGTCCGAGTCAGAACTGTTCTGTCGATTAAGTCGGCGGGAGTACGCTTCATACGTAAGACTACTCCTGTTTTTATAGATCTCCCTCTCAATCATCCGCTGTCGCATTCTTGACTGTATCTCCTGTTCAGGGGTTTCATCATTCTCAGGTGAAAGCTGCGGTACGGACTTACTCCTCTGGATCTGTTCTCGGTATTCCTGACCTGTCGTTTCGACTCACGACGTACAGCGTCAACTCCAACGCCAGCTGCCTTGTAAATAACCTCCACCCAAGCTGACCAGCTCTTCTCGCAGCGGAAGTTTCGGCGGCTTGTCAGCGACACAAGTTACACAAATGTCAACATCATTCGAGAATACCATGGTGATTGGAGTGCGTGATCACTGAAGCGTACGTATTGTGGGACGCCTTGCCGTTGAATTTGGAGACTCACCATAATGTGACCTTGGTCGGCGTCGGTTGTGCGTTATGCGTTGCAGGTGGCATGTGGATACACGAAGAGAATACAAAGGGCGGACACTATCACTAAGAACAGCACTCGAATATTCTGGTGCACTCTCCTTATACATGATCCGTCCTCTCGAGTTTACGGACGTCCTTTTGTCCGATTCAAGAATACCGTTGCGCACCCGAAAGCAAAGTGTGCGATGCTGTTTCACGTCTTCATGTGCTCGTAGCTTTAGATGAACTGTTTAGGCCTGTACCAGTATTCCAATACTGTAACTCCAGTACCAGTACAATTGCGATGTACGTGGTAGTGCTGCGTGCTATGACGTATGTTCGTATCTGTTCCATTCTTGCATGGGTGCCTGGTACTGTACCTGGTACTACAGTATCATGTACTGCACTCGGAGTTCCACGGTAGGAGCGTTGCTGTACTATACATTATACATACAAGGTACCTGGTACTGTATCACATATATTCTTGTATGATGATATGTAGTATGCGTAGGAACTCATATAGACATATCTACTCTGTACAAGTACTCAGTACTCAGTACTCTACTACCACCAACGATTTCAAGTGAACCCAAACATACCTGCATGCACTGCATGCGCACGCGTGTTAGCTTTTCGCTTGCATCTCGTCCGAGTGTTTAATTCAGCGGTCAGCAGTGAAAAACAATCGTATTACGGGAGCGACAAGTGACTCATCCGCAAACATTTGACTACGTGTCCGACAGCCGACAGCACAGCAGACCACCGGAGCATTGATCCGCGAAGTTGTCCAAGTATCCGCCATATGCCATATATGACATGGACGATAGGGGATCCAATGTAATAGGCACGACAGCACAGAGTATTTCTGGCGTGGCTACTACGATGCGTCAGTCACGTGCAGTGGATGCAAGACGAATTCTTGTTGTCGAGAATTATAAGTCTTCTCTTTTCTTAATATTCTCACAAAGCAGTCACTTCGACAACCAGAAACGCAACACATCGTCCAAGTAAAGAAACAATGAAGATCGCATCATTCATCCTCCTTGCCGGATCTGCTTCCGCTTTCACCTCCCCCGCCACGAAGGCCACTGTCTCCACCCTCAAGATGGCGGATGTTGCCGAGGAAGAGCCTGTTGTTGTTGAGCCTGTGATTGCGCTTCCAAAAATGTCGCAAGCATTGCCGTTCTTGACTCGCCCGGCTGCTCTTGACGGTACGCTTGCGGGCGACGTTGGTTTCGATCCTTTCGGTTTCTCCAAGTCCAAGGAAGACCTTATGAACTTCCGTGAGGCGGAAGTCAAGCACGCCCGTCTTGCTATGCTGGTAAGTAGATCAGTGAGAATTGTGGTGTTTGGTTTGCGAACAACTATTTCTGTGTTCTCAATTTCTGACTCTTTTGCGTACTTCACTTCTCTTCACAGGCTGCTGCAGGATGGCCTCTCTCTGAACTCTGGGACAAGAAGGCTGCTGCTCTCTTTGGTCTCCCAGCACTCGTTGATTCCGGTGACCGCGCTCCATCCCTCTTGAACGGAGGTCTCGGAAAGGTTTCTCCGGCATACTGGGTTGGTGTCCTTCTCGTTGCTGGTGCCATTGACTTTTACGGAATCACCCGAGCTCGCAGCAACTCACCTGAATACTTTGCGGGCAACCTGGGTTTTGATCCATTAGGACTCTACCCCAAGGAGCGCGAGGCACAGATGGATATGCAACTTAAGGAATTGAAGAATGGACGTCTCGCTATGATTGCCATCACCGCATTTGCGGTGCAAGAGTTTGTCTCAAAGATTGGTGTCATTGATGAGACTCCAATCTTCTTCAAGCCTCTTGGACAAGCCCTCCATGAGTATGCCAACAGTGGATACATTCATTAGAGGCCGATGAATAAATCAAATGTTTATAGAATTAGATTACTACATTAACTCTTCATGGTGGTGTAGCGAATTGAACCAGGCGCCAGACACTTTGCAGTTTTGTTAGTAGTTATGAACTCTTCAGATTTCCGCAACTCTAGTTGTTGGAGTGTTAAAAGTATAAGTGATGTAAGTGTGTTGGCATTTTGCATTGTAGTCACAGTAATCGTGTGGACTCTGAAAAAACCTGTGCTGCTCCCACTGTGGACTGCAGAGTCCTGCACCGGGTATGACGCCTGTGCCCATGGGTACCCAAGGCTACCGGTAGGCAGGCTTGGACCACCCATGACCCACCCACGCTTCGCGCGGTCACGCTTGGACCACCCGTACCCACCCACGCCCGCTAGTAGGCCGTACCCATACCCACCCAGTACCCATTTTCCCTGCAAAATTTAGCCCGCCGCAGGCTATGTTTCTAAAAGTTGCTCTCACCGTGTACTATACTCTACTACTCCTTACTAGCTGTATACTCAGAGTACACTGGTCGATTCGTGTGGGCAGTTAGACCACCCATTACCCACCCACGGTTTGCTCAGTGGAGTTTGGACCACCCATACCCACCCACCCACTGGTTGGGCATGCCCATACCCACCCATTAACCATGGGTATGGGTGGGTAGTGGGTGGGTACTGGGTATGGGTACCCAGTGCAGGACTCCTGTGGACTGTGTTTTTTTACAGTGTTTTGCGTCCTCTACTAGTTCAGCGTACGTCGTAGCGGTACATACCATTTAGCAGTACGGTATCTTGTACTCCAGTACACCCGAAAACCAGTGTGCATACTAGCTAGTAGCAGGTCTACCAGTTGAAGGACTGTGCACGGGGGGCCCTCTGTTGACCTTGAACTGCTTGTGAAGCATCCATTCATCACCATCAAAAGAACAAGAGAATGTGGAAAGCGATAGCTGTCAATGCAACTGGGCATGCCAGTTCAATCATCTCACGGAGAAGTGTCATCCTCCTGCGGCATGGCGTGGTAGGAACTCCCGGGATGGTTCGATCCAAGATTACCGTGACGAAAACCAAGGGTGGAACACTTCCTCCTCCTCCTCCTGCAGTCGATTCCAGCAACCCTCCATCTCCAGAAACAGCGACTTCCAAGATAGTTTCTAATGTTAATGTACCAGACTCCGAGAAAGCACTTCGACTGCCGAATGTTGAAAAAGAAGAAGAATTGATGAAAATTCAAAGTCAAATTCAAGTCCATTACCAACATGGCAACTACAATGATGCATTGCGATCGTCGCTTGAATTTCTCAAGGAGACGTTGGACCACTTTGGCAAGGAACATCCTGCAACGGCATCTGCCTACAATAACGTGGGTCTCATGTACAAATCGACGGGTGATTGGGCCGAAGCACGGAAGCACTATCACGAGTCGTTGCGCATCTACGGACGCGTCACGGGGAAGGACCATGCCTCCTATGCCGGGGCTCTCCACAACATTGCCGCACTCAACAAGATGCAAGTACATATAGATGATACTCTGACGGGAATTCAGAGACTACAGATGAATGAAGAAGCAATCGACTACTTTCAAGATGCCTGGAGGATTCGTCAGGTGGAGTTGGGAGACGAGCACCCTCATACCATCGCCAGTCGCAGCTACTTTGCTTCCACGTTGGCAGCTCAAGTGACTCAAACTAATTCTACTGGTCGACAAGCGAATTTTCGAACATCCAAGTTTACGCAACAACGATGGCAAGCTGCTGAAAATCATTTACGGGAAGCACTCAAAACTGCCACCGAAAATCCTCGTGGTGCCAAGGCCGAAAACGTCGAGGGCATCAATACTCTGTCCGCCGCATCCGTGGCCCAAAACTTGGCAATTTTCTTGAAAACTCGAGGGACGGAAGTTGTCGACGACGAGGGAACTCTCAAGGTGGTGGACGAAGGTGCTGTGGCAGAAGCCAAACAGCTCTATGAACAAGTACTCAAGGTTCGCACGGCGCTTCTGCACTACGCACATCCCGATTTGATCGCCACAAAGTTCTCCTTGGCCGAGCTTTTGGAAGTCATTGACGACGAGAAAGGTGCTACAGATTTGAGAGAAGACATTATGAAAACGTACGGTGTTGAAGAAGTCGACGAGTCAGAGCTGGACGCGGCCGAAGATGGCGACCAGGGCAGTAAGGAGAAAAAGTAAGGTAGACCTTGAAAGCCATGATGATACACTATTTTATCTTCAATATTCATTTGAACGGACATGCAGTACTCGTAGCACGCCCTTTGGGTGGTCACACTCAACAACAGCACTGATCGATGAACATCTCACCGAAACCATGCATGGTTGACTCTACTAGAGCTCCTCCTTCACGTCCTGTATTGATGTTGCGGATCCCTCCTGCTGTTTTTGCAACCGGGCAAGCACGGCATCATAGCAATCGTTCCATACCCACTGAGGGTACATGGCGATTTTGAAGGTTTGTGAATCGGGGGACAATCTTCCAAGGTAGGCATTCAAATACAAGTCACCAGTTTTCTTTTGCAACCAATACGTCTTCCATGGTTTCGTGCCCGGTGGGCCAGCAAAGTCATATACTTTCACTTGACTCCAGTCGACTATAAGACCAGAGTCGTGAACATTTCCATCATCAATACTGGGAACGTGTTGGACCCAGGGTCGTGCCGCTTCCGTCTGTGCCACGAGCGTGTATCGCGGCAGATGGTACCACTGAGTAATGACTGTATTCAACAACACCAATTCTCCGTGCATGAGGTAGGCACCTTGTTGATTGGCCACCGCATGCAGGTACTTTGCCACATCGGAGGATGGTTTGACTGCTAAAAGGGCGGTATAGAAATTGGCACATTGATTGTATGGTGGTGGTTCCTCCCAACAATCCGTATTTCCTTGTGCCGCAAAGTTGGGAGGTGCAGCAGAGTGATCATCATTTTCAGATTGACCAAGGAGGATATCAAAAACGAAATCAAAATTGTTCAGTGCCAAACTATCCGCATCGAGATAAATGACGGCATCGTAATCGGTCAAGGCCCAGATGGCAAATTTGCTGCAGGTACCCCAGTATCGAGGAAGGCCTGCCATTTCAGGAGATGCGGCGATCTGTGCCTTCTGCTCGTCCGAAACTTGACACGAAGTAAAAGTACCATCCTTTTTCGTTAACTGCATTGTCTTGTTCCAACCAGCATCCAATAACTGTTTCACATGTGTCTCGTCTAAATCAGATCGATCATCTTCGTCGGATGACACCCACAAGGCGATTCGATCACCAGTGGCATTGACCCGATTCAAGGATTCCACCAGAACTTGAGCACCGGCAATGTAGTCACTCGTCGTCACGAGGGTTACAACAGCGAGTCGTCGATGCGGTTGTCCTGATCCTGACTCTGTTGTTGTTGCCGTTTCCGAAACTGGAGCGTCATTCACAGCAGCTGCCAACCTTGAGAGACTGAAACAAAGGAAAAGGAGTAGGACATGACCAACAGTGTCAGCAATTCTTGCAGACACTGCTGTATCGCTTCGGTATCGCCTCCAGCGCATCATCATCTGCGAACCGTGCTATCAAGTTCACTGGCAGAAATGCAGATTCCTCAACAATTTGATCGCACCGAGAGAACCTGGTTTCACGAAGGGAACTGGATGCTACCCAGTACCCAGTACCTTGGGTAGGACCAGTATGCATATGTGGGCAGTGGGCAGACTTGTAGACCTACCGGTACTTGTAGTCCTTATTGTGCTTGGAAATGTCGAAGAGCCTACCGCTATGAATTACTGAGAGAGGATTACTGTGTACCGTAGTAAATGCGTGTAGTCTAGCCGCTAGTAGAGCCTACTCCAGTACATAAGAAGCAAACGAGCAGTTATAGCGTAATAGACTATACCACTACTTGCATCCCGCATGTTACGGTTTATAGAAACACTGATCGATGTAGAGCCATGGTAAGATTGGGATGGTGTCGATGTGCAGTGTGCAGGATCCGTCATCTATTATGATTTTGCCTACTCCAGGTGATATTAAGTGTTTTCGGATTGGTCAAGGGGTCGTGTTACACTATAGGCAAGGTTGTAACCGTACGACCGGAACAGAACTTCCCTACTTCTAAAACGCAATGCTGTAGCAGCGTCAATTCATTTCATTCGAAACACCATGGCCATTGGATTCTCCATCAACTCTTTCCATCGATTCGAAAATCGCGCCATGGTAGCGCCATCAATCACCCGATGATCTCCACCCCAGGAAATCTGCATAATATTCACTCCTTCGACAGCGTCACCAACAAAACGAGGCAATCGCTGAATCTTGCCCATGGCGCCAATGGCAACCTGAGGAGAGGCAACAATTGGCGACATGTATGTTCCACCAATCGCCCCAATGTTGCTGAGGGTAAAGGTGGCGCCAGAAATGTCTGCCTCACTAAGGTTTCCTCCGGCAGCCTGCAAATGGAAATAGAATAAGTCAGTATGCGTAAACTTGGACTTGTTGGAAAAGGTTTTTTTTACGAAAGAAGGATGCAGGCAGAGCAAAACATACCGCAACTTTGAGGCGATCGAGTTCTTGAGCAATTTCGACAATCGATAGATTTTGACATTCCTTGACCACTGGGACAGCTAAACCTCTAGGAGTATCCATTGCTACGCCAATGTTGTGGTTCGCGTGATAGGTAATGGTCATTTCCTGAAGATTCAAACTTGAGTTCAAGACTGGGTAGTCAGTCATGCCCAGCGACGCTGCCTTGACGGCGAATGGCAATATGGATAGCTTAATGCCATCGACTGATTTGCGCGCTTGTAATACTTGGTTCATATTAATCTCGTCGGCGTAGCACATGTGCGGGATAGAAAGGGATTCCGTCATTGTCTTGACCATGAGCCTATTGTAGCCGCGGATCGGTACAGTCTCGTCCTGACGTTCACCTTGCGTCGGAACTTTTGTCAATTCTGTATTCTCAATAGTTGGATTGGTGGTCAACTGTCCAGAGTATGTGCTTGATTGCTTGTCATCAGTATTCTTGGGCGTGGCAATGCGTCCAGATTGTTGTAGCATTTGGAGGACATCCGACTTCAAGACTCGTCCGTTCGGACCACTGCCGACAACGTTCCCAAGATCCAACGAGTATTCCATACCAAGTTTCCGAACTGCCGGCGTCGCCGAGACTTTGTTTGTTTGGTAGGATGACGCAAAGGTCGGAATGTGTAATTTATCCTGCTCGACATCGACATTGTGCATAGGAGCAACGGTTGTTGCTTTATCGGCGTCATTGGTTCGTTCCACCCAAAGATGCATCAAAGGTGTCCCCACCCGAACCATCTGACTGGAATCGGCCAATGATTCAACCACACCGTCAAATCGACTGGTGATTTCTACATTTGCCTTATCGGATTGGACCTCACAGACTTTATCAAACTGTTTCACTTGCTCACCAGGTTCGACGAACCATTGAAGGACTTCAACTTCGGCAATACCCTCTCCAATATCCGCAAGCAAGAACGGAATCAATGACTTATTCTGATAATCATCGTCATCGATTGGCAATGACGACTTGTATCGACAATGACGAGTCGAAGCGATGTTTGCTTCGAACAAACGTTGGTTCGCAGTTGCAATGCTACTAAAACTTCGGTTCGTACTCGTTACAGTCATATTCTCAGGCACCGTCGTCGTTACAACAGCTGGTGAAATAATACACAGACCTCGTCGCAGTGCAAAGTGACACACAGAACGGCGACATGGTAGAATCTGAGCAAGGGTTGTGAGTCCAACGGATGATGCGAATAATTCAAAACAAAAACAAGGTTGCGAACAGACACTTCGTACCTTGGTTGCGACAGATCGGCTCTGCAACATTATTGGACTGGAAGGAACCACAACACACCTTGCAAATTTGCGACACAAAAAGATTGACTTTGATGGACAGGCTTCTCAACACGCCGTGCCAAACGTGAAACAACCGAATGTCAACAAGAATACATTCGATGTTCAAATCTCTGGTACAGTAGATCGTATCGTTCTATTTTATTACGTGACTTGAATCCCACAGAATTTTCTCTATTCGTTCGGCAGGCGCCATCCGGCTGATGTCGATGTGTCACTCATCACTTCATCATACTACTACATCCGATAAACTCGTATCCATATATGAATATATGACGGTATGACGTGCTATGTACTATGACTCTACCGGTACCAGGTATGCATAGTATGATACACGCTGAAATTAGCGACGCACATGACGGATAGGCTCGTCTGTCCTGCCATCCGTTCATGCCACGTCGTCCCCACGTACACTACCAGGTACGCTAGTAGTGTTATCGACATATCATGCATACATATGGTCACTTCTCTACTTGAGCATGACAGATGACAGCACAATTCAGCCATGATCACAGCCATGAGGAACTTGTACTCCAAGTCCAAAGCACAATGGTGAGTCCTGAATTGTTGATCAGTTTTTGCACTCCTGTCACCACTAAATGTATCATGCATTCTTGTGCAACAGATTATTGTCATGATTGGCAGAAAATGCCATCGACGGAAACTGCCAGTTTTTTCATCAGTTGAGTCTATCGCTCGAGCCGGATATTCAACCGCCGCGAGATGCCTTTTTTGATCGGTGGGGCGGGACGACACTCAGTCGTCAGCAGGTCTCGCAACTGATAAGCCAAGGTGGTTGGTGTCATTCAACCTGCAGGGAACAATCACGCAATAGTCAAGGTACTGTGTCGAACTTTCAACAAGCAACAATAAGAAGGTGGATGATTTGGAACATTGGGAAATGGTGGGTCAAAAACGAGATGGCAATCAATATGGCAACAATTATAGCAATAGTGTCACTATGAGTGTATTGGTGAAGTGATTGGTGCTGTCTCGTCAAAGGATTTGGTTTTGATGCAATGGTGAATACCTGTCGGAGAAGCCTTCTGTCTCTCGACACAGCCGCAGAAGCAAAACGTCAAGCGTTGGTGCTTTGCTTACCGTTTCGGACAATTGAGTGGTCGGCTCTACAAGGCTGCGCATCAGGTGGATCCATCATGCGGCCGCAATGCAGATAATCTGCTTCGCGCTTCCGTTGTACTCAACTCGATGGTCGCCGGATTGCTACCGGCGCACCGCGACAACATGATAGCGGCACAGCACCCGAGTTGAGCAAGTTCAAGTACATGAGTGTGTGGTTGCTCTGGACAATAATTGCTGGTGACAGCGATTGGTTGTTCGACTTTAACTTCGGGACGAGCGGACGAAGATGAAGAAGCAATCCACCTTTCGCCCTAGGTCGGTACAAAACGAGAATTGCTGTTCCAATCATGTCCATAAAGGTGTAAAAGGCCGATTCGACCACGTTGAGACAAGGCCTCTGATTCAAAGATGAATGCTTTGTGCTGATAGACGATGTGGTTTTGTGAAATTTGTGACTCGAGTACATGTAGAAATCAAGTAGGATACTCCAGGATACTGGATGTTCCCCACACTGGGTAGGTTGTCAGATTCAATCTGAGATACTGAGACAACAAGTCTAGACTACTTGTACCAGGTACAGAAGCCTAATTTCCCCATCGCTGTCATTGCTGAAAAAGTGACAAAAATAAGAACCCTATGTACTCATTGTATGCATCAAGACTTCGCGACAACTGAACCAGATGTTGCAATTGTTCACCGAACACGCAATACTACTGTTTGAACTTCAGTTTAAGCGGCGAAGGTAGTAAATTTTTCAACTTGACCTTCCTCGTCCACCTCCTCGTCCAACTCCTTCGCCTGTGCCTTCAACTTCTTTCGCAATGTCCAAGCACTGGCCTCCAAACGGACTAAACAAACAGCGCCAAAGAGGGAGAAGCAAATAAACCAATTCACATACCACTTGGCAGGAGTCGTGACCAGAGCGACCGACGTTGGCCAAAGAAGAAATTGAGGTCCGCCAAACCTCAAATAATCCATGCTCGTGTATCCACCAGGTCTGTACACCATCATGTTCGTTTGGTACCCGAACGAGGTCATGTAGTCGTTGGCTGCGAGCATCACCATGTATCCCATCTTGAGGCGGTCGGCACCAGTTTGCTCCACAGCCGCCATGGCGATGGGATACATCAGGGCAGCCGCAGCGTTGTTGGTCAAAATACTGCTCAACAACATGGTTGCCAAGTACACAGCTCCATAAACCCCAACGTCTACTCAAAAAAAAAAGTGAGAAGTCAGGCGCTGCATTCAAATACTACGATTTCAGCAGAAAGACACTCACCTCCAAGGGCAATAGAAATGTCGACCATAAAAGTTGCCAGACCCTCAGCAACACCTGAGTTTTCCATCGCCGTACCAATTCCAAATGCGCAAGCCAAGACTAGGTAGAGGTCCCATTGGAGACAATCACGGGCTTCTTGTTGAGTCACGACACCGAGACCAACCGTGACAATTCCAACGATAGTGGCCGTGATCAGCAAGTTACTGATTTCAAGACTAGCCAAAACCAAAATTGTAACAATCATGAGGACGCATAGCAGGAACCACCGAGGACGCGGCGAACTTGAGTCTTCAACCTCAGATACAAGAGCAAACGTTTTGTACTTGTTGTGGTTGTGTTTGTAGAAAGACGGTCCTGCTTGAATCAGCAATGCATCACCCGCTTCAAGCTTGACATTGGAGGGATGCTCATGGACTCGTCCGTTGCCTCGTTGCAGGGCAATGACGGCTCCACCGTACACGGATCGAAAGCATGCTTCAGTCACCGTTTTGCCTACCAATGGCGATCCTCTTGCGACAACAGCTTCAACCAATCTTCGATTTTGCAAAATGCGTTCAGCCTTCTTGACTTGATCCATCTCAAAGTACTCAAGACCTCGCATCGTCTGAAGGCCAGCAATAGATGTCCCGGAACCTGAAATCCAAAGGATGTCCCCCACTGTCAATCGGTCATTCGGAGAGAGCGCCTCGCGGCTTGCACCATCCGCGGATTTGTAATCATTTCTTTCAATGCTGACAAGAACAGCGCCAGCTAACGAACCAAAGCCAAGTTCGTTGGTCGACTTGTTCTCCAACGGAGAATTATAGGTAACGACGAAGGCGGTAAGGAACTCTCCATTAGTATCAATATCTCCGTCCGACTCATCGTTGTCTTCAAATACTACCTTGAGATCCTTCCAGACTTTCTGGATTTCATCATAGTCTTTATCGCCACTATCGTGCGGGAGTGAGGTTGTAGACGCCGAACCAAAAAGTCGCGATAGGAAGCCACGTTTCATGGCCTTGTAAAATCCTTGAGGGGGCCTTAGGAGCAGCGGAGAGTCTGCCAACACCTGCAGCACCAAGACATCATCTGCCTCCATGTCCGAGTCCAGTGAGGCATTCTTCCCCTCCTTCTGGTATGCAACAATTGTTGCCTTGTATGCATCGCGGAAATCGACACTACCAGGTTGCTTACCAATAAAAGTTGAACCCTTCGTGACAACTGCTCGAACAACGTGGGTTCCACTCTTCGTCTCCCCTGCGGCCTGGATTGATTCATTCAATGAATCGGTTAAGACAGTCCACACGTCAACACGTTCAACACTAGCGTATTCAGAAGGTTCGCAACGCCAAATCGAGAGTGATCTCTCACCATATACCGCTGCACCGGAATTGCGATGCTTTAGTCCCACTTGAAGAAGAGCTGAGGAAATCGTCTCGAGAAGTCTGGGACGGTCAACACAATCAACACCAACAACTAATCCTCCTTCAGTGTCAGAAACGTCACTTGTGACAATCACTCGAGTTGCACGTGAGCCAGACTCCACCGGTTCACGTCCTGCAATTTGCTCCGACAAATGTTCAATAACTTCATGAAGTGCTGAATCATCTGAAGTTACGATCGATCGCAAAGTGGTTCCAATGTCATTGATTTCCTTACCCAAGCCAAGCTCCTCGGTGGTAATGATTTCCAGACCATGCCTCTCACAGAAAACTGCGAACTCCTCAACAGAACCAGTAAAATATAGTTCATCGCCAACAGACAAAACGAAGTCTTTGCTCACTGCATTCTCCATGTTACCTGTGGCAGCACTTCGCACATGGACAAGATATATCCCACCTGAATTACTAACCCCAGATTTTCCGACCGCTCGACCGACAGAAGGCGACCACGACGGCACTCGTGCTCCAAGCAAGACAGGTTCAGAATTAGTGCTTGGGATTCTATCACCGTATGGAAGCAAGTAAGGACAGAATAACACAATGTAGATAAACCCAATAAGCATGTTCGGAACACCAATCAGGCCGAGGTCAAAGAGCCCGATATTGCCAACCGGATCATCTGGGAAATCCTCTGACAACAACCCGGACACCACAAGATTACTTGAGGTACCAATCAAGGTACAAGTCCCTCCCAAAATCGTTACAAACGACAGGGGCATCATCAACTGCTGACGGGGAATACCTGTGGCCCGTGCCCAGCGAAGAACTAGAGGTACCATGACAGCCACCTGCGCCGTGTTGCTAATGAAAGCGGAGATGATTCCCGTAGGAATCATCAATCGTATCTGAGCATCGACAATGGTTTTTGGCTTGCCCAGCATCTTGCTCATATAGTAATCAAGGGCACCGGTGCGCCCAAGTCCCTCACCAATCAAGAGCAAAACCATGATAGTCAAAATGCTGTTGTTAGAAAAACCCTCAAGACCCTCCTTTACCGAGATAATACCGGTTGCCATGAATAGCGTGTTGGTTGCAACCATTACCCAGTCAGGCCCGATGTAGTCCGTACAGATGACAACTAACATGACGAAGATTGCTATGGACACAACGACCGCCTCCCAGACTGGGGCCTCCGACTCGAGTTGTCGGCTGTCATGACCGTAGTCCTCCGAGTACTGCTGATAAAGCAGCGCTGATCCACTGCCAAGCAACGAGAAGAATGAGGAAGTCCCCATCATGTGAATACCTCCTTCCTTTTCGATTTGTGATCGATCAAAAAGTGAGTCGACTAAATGGCAAGCGATCCAAAATCTTTTTTACACGATTGATGTAGGTACCGTACTGCGCTGTACAAGGATTCGAAAGGTAACAAGCTGTGAACATTCTCTTCGATGACGTAGTATTGTGCAAATGTCAATATGTGATAGGGTGCACAAGCGAGATATGAATACCACATGGCACATGGCGTATTATTTCATATATGACATACTAGTTTTTACATAGCACGAGCACACATAAATGACATATGTGCACTGGGATGCAGGGTGCCCGTGTCCACACCTATGCATGACCTAGACAAGACGAATCTACAACGAATCTAGCACACATCAAGCCGACCACGTCTACATCACAAAACCAGCAGAGTGGAATGCACATACAGTGTACGCTAGTATGTGAGTTTAAGATGCATTTCATTTCTATGCACGTACATCAGTTTTCATCCGACTATGTCATATTACGATAGTAGGGAGATCCGGGTGGAGTCGTGTTTCCACTATCGTTTCTGCTATTTCAGCTCAGAACCGGTTATGAGTCACAATAACGGATCTGAAAAAGGGAATCTTGTTTCGCAATTTCCGATAAAGGTCGATCCTCGGGGCTTTAGTGGAAGTTTGAAGCTGCTTCATTCCACTGCGTTTTCTGCTATCAAGACTCCGTTCCACGTGTCAAATTGCTGCTTTCTAAGTTCCACGTTGCACTACATTTATGTAAGCCAAAGCAGGACGTCGTACTTGAAGACAAAGCTGTCAACAAAAGCGTTCAAATTAGTCGGCACCAACCGGAAAACGACGACATCCCTCTCCCCGCCATGACGTCGATTGCAAAACCGGTGCTGTATCAGCTTCACTTCTGACTGATCATCGTTCCTCTAGACTAATGTGGACATTGCGGATTCAACGGTATAAACGACAGTGCTCAAAAATTCGAATCCGCTGAGATTCGAGCACCAACACTACTTGACAACCGGACCTCGTGCGGAATCTCTCGTAATATTGCTGAGGAATCCTTGTGCTGGAATTTGTTCGAAATATCGAGCCTCGGTTTGGCGCACTCAGAGCAAAAAAAACGATGTCGTCGCTCTCCGACAACAACGACGATTGCGATACAGATAATGTATCCCCCTAAAGCACTGACTTAAGTTGAGACTATAGATTAATATTGATACGGTCAATCTAGCGATAGAAACGACAGTGCTCAGCAATCCGAATTAGCTGAAAACAACCCACCAACAGGCTTTCGATGAAAAAGCAACTCACAGCGGAATCTTATTTGACGTTCAGGAGGAATCCCTGTCCAGGAATTTAATAGAAATTTCACTTGCTGCACATCAACCCGGATCTCTAATTCCGGATTTTCCCTTCCACTAAGGTTCCCTTATGACAAGGGAAACTTACTGGAATCACGACTCTACCCGGATCTCCCTAGTGTCTTAACGGTTCCTTTATTTAAGCCATATCGGTCGCTTATTGAAGGTGGTGCCGTGGTGCCCCGTTTCGTACGTTTTGCAGAACGTTGATGTACAATTCCTGGAGGTTCGGAATACTGCATACCTTCTAAACCGTGTTGCTGTAATTGGTATGTTACTCACGGATTTTTTTTCAGGGTTAAACTTGAGGTACTCCGAAAAATAATGATGGAATCTTAAATTTGGAACTTTGCTTTTACCGAAATGTTCCTGAACCTTCTCAAATTTTCTTAACTTTCTTTAACCTTCTTAAGAAACTTCACGAGGATTTAAGAAGCTAAAATTTTCTTATATTTTCTTAAACCTTCTTGAGAAACGTGAAGAAGATTTAAGTCGCTTAAACAATCTTTGAAGTGATGCTTCCGGTGTAACAAGGGAATGTGATTTTTCTAAGGGTGCGCATATTAGTCTAAGAGTCTAAAGTTGGATTTTTGATCGGACATTTCAAGCATCATAAACTTTCTTAATTCTTCTTAAGCTATATTTTAAGCTTCTTAAACTATCTTATATATATGCTTTAACTTTCTTATCTGTACAGAAGCCAGTTTTAGCTTATTAATCTCCTTAAATTTTCTTAAACTTTCTTAAATTTTCTGAAAGGAAGATTCCTACTACCAACTGATATCCTTAATCGTTTTATCCAAAAATGAAATGCAGGGAAGGATAACGGTCATCTACTGGTCTAAATGAAGATTTTTCCGGAACCTCCTGCAACCGATAGCAAAATTTTAGAAAAAATTGTGGCCAACTACAGGCAACAACATCATCACATATCAAGCCTTAGATTCATAAGGGGTCAATTAAAGCCTATTCATAATTAACTGCAGCAGCTTTCTTGATGGGTCAGAAAGAATAGATTTCCATTCTTGGTGTGCTGGAAAACCCACATCATTGTTGTGCACCAATACAACCAAGAAGCTCCTCTCCATCTTCTACTTCTTCTTTTTATCACAATTCATTGCTTGCTTCAAATTTTATGCTGCTTGGACTCGTCTGCAGTTTGAAGTAGTGACAGTGTTCAAATACTTGAGGTAGTATCAGCAGCAGCATAGATGTTTTGCTGCTTTCAGTGCTGCCAGCGGGATTTGCGGATAATATGATACCACAAATCCCGCGTTATGGTGATGGCGGTGGGCTAGCACAAAATGTTCTAGAGTAGATGCATAATCCGACACCTCTGAAGATGCGCAACAAATACTCACAAGCACGAATTTCTAAAGTGCGATTGTACTCCTTCCTTGTCGTTCACACTCATTCATGACGGGATAAGCGGATTATATGGTACCACAAAGGCCTGCTAATTATGGTGAAGGCGGGATTTATGGATGATGTGCTGGTACCACAACTCCCGCTAGTTTGGTAATGATGGTGGTTTTGGAGATAAGAACGTGGTACGTTACTAGCACCACAAATCCCACGTATTTAGCACAACTGCTGGACTAGTATGCCTCAGTACAGTCAAGTAGCAAAGTATGGTCAATTTTGGCACATCCTACATACTATCACAGGTGCCCAGTAGGATGCATTTTCAATTCCAAACTTAAAACCATCCAGTTGAATCGCCTGTCACAACAGACTAAGCATTTCCATTGCTGCTGTTGTCGTGACAGAAAGCTGGGCCTGCAAATTGGAAAAACCTTGAAAGAAATGAGTAACTATAGAATGCCATGATGCTGGTTGCGGCCTAGTACAAGTGGCATGGGTGCTCTACATGATGGTCCAACGCAGCTTTTTATTGCTAGTATGATGTCGATGTTGGGTCATCTCCTTGAGTTCTTATCGGATTGTCCATGCATAGAAGTCCAGGGACATCCGGAATTCCTTCTTAACCCCCACTTTACCAAGATTTTAGGGCTTTCAGTTCAAGAGAAGTGAACACAGCCACAACTGCTTAATAAATAACGTCAATAGATACTTCTGTCTGGCGCCATGAATGCGAATGGGGGCTTGGCAGGCTCGGAGGTAATTTCTTCTGAAAAAGGCCACAATTAGATAACTTCTCATGAACAAGTTGATGAGAAGATTCTTCCAATAAATAGGTTGATGAGAAGTTTTGTTCTCGTGAATAAGTTCATGATTGGATGCCTTCTTGTTTTTGAGGTAGACTTCTAGTACATGAAAGTGTAATGATACAATGAAATCTTCTCATCAAGAAGTTCATAAGAAGAAATCATCTTATGAATAAGTTCACAAGAAGAATTTTTTTAATAGCTAAGTAAGTTCATGAGAACAGATTTCTTCCCAAAAATAAGTTTGCCACGATGCCATGCTGGCTCACACGCAAGCCAATTCTCTTGTTCATTAGCTACACTAGTACTGTTATAGCATAATCCTTATTACTCTGCCCCATTGCATGCCAATCATTTATCATACTTGACTTAGTTGACTGCACCCAATCATCAAAAGGAGAAGTGCGTGTACAGTTTGCCAACGCATTCCCAGATGATATCCTTTGCTTGGTCTCACCATCTTTAAGAACACCTTAATCATTTTTGTGTCCTACCATTGTATCCTTCACACAATTCAACAACAGAGAAACAAATATACAAACTCAAAACAGCCTTAATCAACGATGACAAGTGAAGTTTGGAAGTGCAAACTGTGGCGTCATTGTGATCCCTTAACCCTACTAACCACTGTTCAATTATACATTTTGTACAACTGCGGGAAAAAGTGGTTATAAACAGCTGTTGAAAACAGCGAGTTTCAAACACCAATTATACAATTGCATCCGTAATCCATACTCCATACTACATGTTAAGAATTCTGGGTTCCAATTTCCGATCTGATTGTCGGATTCAAATACCGTAGTATTAATGTTCAGTACTAGCTATTTCATCCAGTACTAAATCTTAGTTGTTTAAATTGAGCTTAGTGATTTGTTGCTCCATAAACATCAATGCAAAGGTAAGTTCTCATTTGTAGCCTTCAATCATGCAATCCTTGTGAGTCTGGTAATTATTCAATCCCATCCACCACATACTTAATCCCAACATTTCCAGGAACAACCATTCAATCCCACTGGTTTGACACTTCAACAAAAGAATCTTTAATCTTCTTTTTCATTGTTGACCTCATTCTTCAATGTCCTTTGAGCTTGGTTGCAGCTGCAGTCCAATCAACACCATTGCCATGCTGCAATTCATGATCAACAGAACAACCAGCAGAGATACTGGTACTGTCGTGCGTGGTGTACTGTCCATCAGATACAGTAGCACTCGACACCACGTCAGTAGCACAAAAAATCTTGACAACTACTGTAGTACAGGCGCAACACATGCTCAGCAGGCGAACTCACAAACTCAGCATCAACTGCTCTAATTTCTATCCACAGGCAAGATTCGGAATCGATGGCAATGCCGGTTCTCCCATGTCATTTGTTCTTCGTCCTACGACAAACACAAACTCAAGGATATGTCAACACCGAACGCTCTGCTAGATTTCAATATCTTAACATGAAGTTCTCGAGCCTCGCCCGCCTTCTGCCATTCCTAGCGTTGTTGCGGCAGCCCAGCCTGCAAGGAATGAATGCAACCAACTCGGTAGAAGCAAACCGAACGACATAAAGCAACGCGCAATTCAATTACCAAGGAACTGTCCTTTGTGGCATTGCAGCGAGTGAGTGTTTCATCCCTGTCCTTGTTGACGATCATCAGTCTCCACCGGCAACTTCAATCGACCGCCAAACCACGTGGGCACCTTCTTCGTCTTCCACCAATCGCGCCCATTCGAGTGTGTCATTTCCCAAAATGCCTGTCAAGATTCGTGCCTTGCTGCACAAGGATTGGAATTTCTTGGATGAAAGCAGCGTGGATATGATGGCATCGCTCAAGGCTTTGGATGATTCGGTCAATGAGTTTGCTCATGCTCGTTCGACTTTCTACTAACATTTGCAAGGGACGTTTAGCATTCTGGCAGCCTGCGGGCTTCCTCAAGTCATTCGAAGGACGGGGTTAGTCCACACGGCATATTCTGGGGAGGTGTTACAATTTCATCTGCTGGATGCCTCGTCGAAAAGCGATCGCGAAAAGTTAAGAGGGATTGTCGGCGAAGCCGGGGAAGCTTTGGCGTCCAGCGTGGAGCGCTCTGTAAGTTTGCGTCCGTGGTAAACCAGACCGTCACCTTCGGGACAACCATAACGGTGAGCAGACTGTACCACATCGGATCGAGGGTACCTGGAATGTGAGTCAAGTCGATGCCGCCAATAGTCTTATGGTCACAATTGCGGATTATCATCAGATTGAACGAGGCGCTTCAATCTTGTATCCTGGAAGCGGCATACCCGCAGTTGGTTTCTATTGGGTTTCGTCTGTTTGTTACGCCATCAAGGATCATCTCGAAGTTATTCCACCCATATTCAACCACTGCATGGAGGGTTGTAAGTGTCGAGCGTGAGACTGAAGCCCGAGATGCATATTGGAATGTTGTAATGCACGAAACTTCTCTCAGCGCTGACGAGCAAATTGCACTGCTCTACACATCCATGCGTCAGAATCCTTTCATTTCGGAACCCCACGTCGTGCTGTCTCAGCTTTTCTACCGCCAATGAGAATTCTATCGTGCGGCTATCGAAGCACGATCGGCGTTGGAGAAATTTTATGTACTCGCGTCGGCATGGGATAAACGACGATCGTACGAACCATTCTCGAATCCTTTTGTTGCGCGCCAATCGGAAACTGGAGGCGAAGAGCTGCCATTTGCCGTGTGCCCATGAACATGCGTAATCCGGTCTATCTCACCTATAAAGATCTCAAGTTGACGTCCCTTCCTGCAATGTTGGGACAAATGAGACATCGCGAAGAATCCTAGTTCAAATGAAAGATAAGGTTGGTGTCAGAATGGGAGATTCCGACCTTACGCACCTTCGTTTCGGTCCGTATTGTTGTGTGCCTAATTGTAGTGTTGTTCGTACAGTGTGGTGTAGACTTACCAAGTCAATAATTCGGATTCGTTCCATCATAGCATGAAGGATTACCTTGGATGTTTTAGACTCGAGACCAACCGTCGTGAACTCAATAGCAAGACGTGACTCGCACCTAGTTTTTCCACACCAGCGTGTGCAACCGTCTCGTCAAGGCTGAAATCTGACGACCCGCTTTGCGGCTTGCATATAGAAAACCAGGACTCTGAGAAGACTCTAGTAGAAGTTGCTAGTTCGCATAGTCACACTTGTAGAGTGATTTATGACCTCCCTCCACAGCCTCTCGACACAACGATTCGAGCATGTTTTCCGACTTTCTTCCCCTTCTTGTGATATAAACGCTCGTCGTCCGCGAGTCGTAATTTCGTTCGACAGAACTCTGCGTCCTACAACGCTTCATGGCAGTGTTGTACGCCGTGGAGTACCAGAGGTACAGCACTCTATGCATACACTTCGTACTTCGTACTGTAGCTCATTATATTGCATGCAAGTATATATATATACACGTATACTCGGGTATGCTTTCTGCTCTCATGCTGCTGTCGCGTACGGTCGTGACAAATCCTTTAATCGGAACTCGGAACTCTCTATCATACTAGACGACTCACGAGTGATGACGATGTCATAGTTCGAACTTCGAACACGACGGAATGCCTGACCCTGGCAAGGAATTTGGGTCACAATTCACAATTCCTTTTATTAGTGACTCCACTATGGGATCGTTGGAAGCTATGCAGGTGAATAAGCAGATGACAGATGACAGATGACCATCATTATTATATTTATTACTGTATCATGCCTTTCAAACTACTTGTTCATTGTAACATTTCCCTGTAGGATTGTACTCGGAGTATCATAGTAGCCACGGACCACAGACCATTCTCTGTACCGGGTTCTGGAGCACCCAATATTCGATCGTCCATGTCTGGGCTATGTCTGCGGACATCGGAAGTGTTCGAATTGCTTAGGAATACTCGAATTGGACAGACAATTATGATACATTGTCGAAATGTGGCGTGTTCTGCGGAGTTCGACGCATGTCAGTATACCAATGATTTAGACATTCGATGTTATTAGAGCTATCTGTCTGGTATACGAAGATTATACTGAAACCGAGTACCAGGAATTCCTTGTGGATGACCCCAGCCGTGAACGCAGAATGAAATTTCGGTCACATAGTAACACATAGGTGATTCGCACGTCAGTTTCAGACCCGAGACTCGAAGTCACCACATATATGTTGGTGTAGAAGACCCGAAAATGCGTCAGATGTCAGTTGACAGGTGTGACCCCCGACCGATTGCTGGAACCGTACCTCTCAACTACATACAGAATGTCTTGCATTCAGGACGGCAGGTGGGGTCATCCGATTTACGCAAGCGCTTGCGGACTTTTTGATTTCACATTGTATCCCACTCGCATTCCTACTCGTCTCACAAATAATCCATTTGACTTTCAAAAATCACATCATGTCGATCAAAAACTACTACCAGAGCATTGCATTGAACAATGAAGGTTGCGGATACCTCGAATATGGAGAGCTTGCTACTGCCAGGGACTGCTTCCGCAAGGCGTTGCAATTCATGACCGTGGCCATTGTCGAGGCTCAAAGCGAAAATGGCGTCGAACAGCACGTGTTCGACACTGGTGAACGCCATTCCTTCATCCAGTGGTCAGCTCTCCCACACATTCCTCTTCATCTTCCTGGAGATTCTTTTCTCTACCAGAGAGCAGTCCTGATCAACAACGACTTTGAAAGAATCCGCGAAGTGGAGCCATCGGTCTTCGAATTGTCAGAGGAGAGTTCAATGATTGTCTACAACATTGGACTTTCGTATCATCTCCTGGCTATTTCAAGAAATCAAACAAGGCTTTTAGACGAAGCAATGGGCTTTTACAAGATTGCAGAGGGTATTCGGTCACGTCGACCTCAACCTCGAATGCCGGAATTGCTGGACCTCGCTATCTACAACAACATGGGGAACGTCGAACATGAAATGGTCAATTATGAACAAGCGCGTACTTACTTTCGGGTGCTCAGGGAAGCTCTGATTATCTTTTGTCGAGAGGGCTTCGTCACGTTCATCGCGGAACAAGACAGCAACGGATTTGTTTTGAACGCATCAATGCAAGATGTTACACTTGCTGCAGCAGCGTAACACCCATACGTGGGATAAATGTACAGAATCTGTCCTTTTACTATGAACGAGCTTCGCTTAGGGCATTTTGAATAGCTACTAGAGGCGGCCTTGTTAGGAATGGAAACGCATCAACATAGGCTGCTTCGTCGAGCGAAAGATAGATTTTCACATTCTACAGTCTGCAAAAGAGCTAGCTGCTCCCAACTGGAGGCACTCCTTACATCACTCCTCGTCCATATTTATGGACATTACATATTTTTCAAGCTGTTCCAGTTCCTTGGTATACCAATCGTTCAGCAAGGCTCTAGTAAATAACTCATCCAGTTTTCCCGCCACCCAGCCGATTTCCCTCATGACATCGGTTCGAATTGTAACGATGCACGAATCGCTTGACTTGGGGATCACAATGAACTGTGTGATGTTCTTAGCACAACTGTCGATCTCTTGTATGATTCGTGCACCGCGTGGGCCACTCAGTTCCGACACATCCATCACCAAGGTACTTGACTGACCAAGAAGACGAAACGTGCAAGCAATGCGCGTCCCACTACCCACTCCAGTTCCCTTGAGAACCTCAATTCCACCGAAAAGATGGGGAGGGATAATGTTACCATGATGTTGATTGTAATCAGCGATTACATTGTAAACTTCATCGCAAGGAGCGTGGATGAGGGATGTTTTCTCGATGCGATATCTGAGGCCCATGTTGGCGCAAGGGATGATTGATCTCCGCTTACGTACACAGCAATGTTGACATCAGAATGCTAATAGTGGATTAAAAAGTGTTCGACGAAACTCGATCAACGTCATTCTGGTCGAACAGGAATGAAGCGGCACAACGCGGATTCGACGGAGTTCACGCAAAATCAGTGTCGTGAGTCACGTGGCATGCGGGACCCCGACATCAACGAATTTGAGCGGCGCATAATTGTTTAAATATATCTCCGATCCTCATGTATGATTAAATGTAAATATAAGTTTTGGCAGCAGCAATTGCAATGGTCGTGTCATTCCATTACAATAGAGAGATCCTCTTTTTATTGTTTACAGTACGGAACCCGTAACCTTACGAAGATTTGTGTAAATTTGTTCCTGTAATTTACAGTGTAAAATTGATGTCCTCTTTTTAGAAAAACAAGATAAATTTCACAACTCAGATTCCTTCGAAATTACTCTTGTCTGGTACTCGGAGTACCACTGATTGCTATTCTCGGAGTACTCCTACTAGTAGTAGCGGTAGGTACCAGTACAATTGTTCGTTGTTTCTATGCACATGTAGACTGCACCTAAATGCCAGTCCTAACTCCTAACACTCCTGACTGGTGCGGAGATGCAACGTGTAGAGTCTATCAGTTGTCCCTCTCCTAACTCTTAGACATTACAAAAAGGACAGCTAGATTGGCTACTCATCACTACTGCGGCTACCTTTGTCGTTCGGCCATGGCTTCATTGAAAGCCATGAGTATGTCATTGTTAGCAGGCATTGGCGACGCACAGTTGGGTACTACGTCCTTCCTCTTTCAACCTCTCAAACCTCGAAGCTGTTCTACAGTTAGATAACCCATTGCATCATTGTGACGGGTGTCTGCCTTCTCTTCTTCATCATAGGCTCTTGCAGTGGCCAAGGAGTGTATGTCATCGCTGCATTGTTTGGTGCCGCCAGCATTTAGCTTCTCACTTGATGGATCCTCATCGCAACCAGAATTCAATGGCATGTTAAAGGAACCGACTCTTCAAGTGATCACGCCCATTGCCCATTGCAAACTGAAGGGAACACTGCATTTCCATCCGGAGCCGTGGATATGCTCAGATACTTGGCACTTGTCGCCCAGGCTGCCATGCTCTTCCCATGAGGAGCCTCAAACGGTAAGTCTGCAATCAACTGCCGCACAAGCATGATGTCCATCAAATTTATGGGATCTGTCAAGAATGGAGCCACCTGCATGACCCTTCCATTCTTGACAGTTGAGACTGTTGACGCGGGCAACCACCTCAATCGAGCACGTGACGAAGACGCCAAGTTTCTCGTGTCCACGTTGCCGGAGGAAGATGTCGTTTCTTCCGTTGAATCACCCGAAACAAGGGCGATCGAATGACCTTCATCGCGATGTGGTTGTTCTAGAACAACCACATCGGAATGGCAAACGTCATCGTCGAGTTCCGATGAGGACATGACACAAGACACAAGATACAGTTTTTTGTGTTCGCGAACTTCCAGGGACATGCCAAAGCGCGCCGCCTCAATTCAGAGCGCGCCGCACGATGAAACGTCTACAAACTACTAGAACGTACGCTGATATACACATATTGTTTTCCACGTGGAGGTACTTTCCGAACGAAGTAAACACGTGGAACGGAATTTGTTCAGTGTCAAGTCGAAGGGAAATTCGGGCTTCAAATTTACCAAAGGACCCCAAAATTCATGAAGTTAAGGGAAAATCGAATCTCAATTTTACGAAGCTGAGGACCCAGAACCGGTACTGGGTCCGGAGTTTTGTAAATTTGTATTGTAAAAATTCAAAAGAGGATCTCTCTAATCAGTAGAGTATTGTAAATTACAATGTACAGTACCATACTACAGTTCCTTGTATACAGCGTCCGGCGTTGTATTACTCAGTACTTTAGATACAGTACTTGGAAGGCGCACAACCAGTATTTGAGTGTTACTATCGTACTAGTAGTCACCATGTGTCATACGGTCATACGACAAGTCCAGAGGAATGTATGACATACTGCTGTGCATACGGGTTTCTGGCAAATCTTGAATAATCGTATATACTCTGTATGGTCCAGAGGGATGACAAAACTATCAGAGAATTTTTTATACCAGGTACCTCAAGCCGCGCAGTCTATCATACATGTACGGTTTTTACAAAAAAGTATCCAGACGTGTATTGGCACATGACTCTCAAATCTGACTGATCGCATAAAGGTACGAAGGTCACTCCTACAAGACTGACAGGGAACTTCATTTGTTTCGGAGGGACCGCATCAACCTAAATCATGTTCCCAGGATTTCACGCACGAGTCAACTCATTAACGTGAATACTACTAATCAACCATGATGTCTCTCCTTCAAATGTTCCGCATCGACGAACAAACGGACTCTCGTCACAAGTCAGCATCACAAGAAGATGACATGGTGATCATTCACCATGTGACTTCTCAGGAGGAAGATGACTTGGTAGTTTTGTCGAATGAAACATCAAATGGACCTGTCTGCGACGCGACGGTCGGTCGAATGATGGCTGGAGGAAATGGTGTTGTTCCTGTTCTCGGGACGGGGGCCGCCCCGCCAACGCCTACCAACTACGAGGTATTACAGCCTGCGTGTGATGTCTGCTTTGCACTAGACGGTCTTGCGCAAGATGACCCTGATGAAGTACAAAGGAAGAAGAAGGGAATTATGGCTGCTGCAATGAATTCGTGCAGCCCATCCATGATTGTCAGTCCACCGGCCTTCACTGTTGAAAGCAAGGTTCGAGGGAGTGTCCAGCGCAAGACATGGGGAGTTCCGATGATGTAGCTAGACATCGGCGGTGAAGATGCTCTTGCGTTGGGAGGAAGCAGTGGTTCACTGGTCAGTCCATATGGATATGGTTGCCCGGTTTATCTGGCAAATTGTTACTCCACAAAGGAGAAGGAGGCGACGAGGTAATTAGCCGATGCCTAATGTCAGGCTTGTAATTCTTGTGTTGACAACGCGTTAGGTTCGTGTTACATTATTGAGACTGGCCTTTCCCGCAATTTTATGGTGTTCACAGTTCTATTGTAGATTAACAGTACGTCGGAAGTGATTTCACTCGTACGATGAGGAGTGCGGCGCCTTTCCATGATTGGCTCTGTTTGATCGATGGGTGAATCCGCAGAGGTCAACCCCAAGACAGAGAGTGAAGTGTCGTTCCTCTAGCATGAGTGGCGTTGTTTGTTCGCTGGGTGTATCCGGAGACGATATGCCAATACGAGAACTGTTGGTACCTGGTACAGTAGCCGGATCCATTGAGTAGATAGTAGATGCATACGATCATACGATTATGGTCATACATACTGTACAATTGTACGAACCTGGTTCTGGTGGCAGCTGACATCAGTGTTGTCATCAGTCATCAGATTCCGCGGGTGCATGAGCATTGAAGTAGTGGAGGCTTCTTCGTACAGGTACTGTGCCTACGTCATATACGTACGATATGTATGCGAACTTAAATATTTTACCCGTCCAATTAACTCTAGCTAGAGTCGTAAGTGTCCATGTGACCATGTGACTACGTCTATGCATCGCACAAAATGACGTCGATATGTGCTCATCCTCCTAGACTCGTTGGTCAAAGTCTATATTGAAAATCGTGTTTCGCCGTCGGGACGAATAAACGGCCATTTTTTGATATCTTGCTCTCAGTGCATGGTATTATACCGAAAACTGGAAACCGTTTGTTTGCATTGCTGTCACAAAGTTGACATCCTTCCCTGTTTCGTCAGTGATTGATTGACTCGACAAACAGACTTGCTTCTTTAAGACAAGTGGTGATAAGACGACGAAAGGTTGAGCCTGGAGGTTGATAACGTTGTTTGATAACGGCGTCGTTCCAGAGATGCAAGTCGACGCCAACGAACGCCTGGAGCACTTGATGATTCATCGCTCACCATCATCTCCCGGTTTACCTCGAGATTTCACGCCTTTGAAATGCGAACAGATTTTTTCACCATCATCAGGTTTACTTCGAGACTTTACGCCTTTGAAATGCGAACTGATTTGCTCGCCATCACCTGATTTACTTCGAGACTTCACTCCCTTGAAATGCGAGCCAAGTGAGGTGGAGGGCGTTCCACAAGCTCATGCCTATGAAAGTGTCTCGCACCAGACACCTTTGGCGATTGATGTTGTTGAGATCGAGAAAGAAGGCGACGATGTGAAAGAAATACAGGACGTGGTTGGTATCGACAACGAGGAGCTGGTGAATGACGATGCTACCACATGTTCTGAAAAAGCGGTCGAGAATCCTGCCATGCTCGACCAAGAAAGTTTGTTCTTCATGGGTGGTGACGAAGTGGGTGAGTTGACATTGGGATTTCATGAATGCGTAGGGGATGACGAATGTATGCTGGGTTTCCAGATAGCTGATGATAAATGGATCGAACATGATTACAAGCCGAATCCTACGATTCGAAGTACCATTGCAAAACTGATATCACCCACCAACAGAATGGTGTCACCGACAGGCGTTGACAGTCAGCTTCAAAATGATTTAAATTGGATTGAACAACAACAAAACTTTAGACGACAATCCTTTAAACCCAAGTCGGTTGATTCTGACGGGTTTGTCGAAACAGAAAGTCCGACGGTCAATGGGGAGCGGCCAATGTTGTTCGTTGAGACATCCCATGCATCGATGACTTTTGAATCCGATGTGGGTGAGACATATCCCGATACTCCGAGCCACAGCAATTCTTTGAAGTTTCTTGAAGTTCCAGATATTGCCAGCCAAACACCAAGGCGCGTGTCACATCACAGGGCGGATAGATACGAAGTGAAAACGTCGTTTCCTGAACCGGATTCGTGCTGGTACAACAGTTTCTTTGGTGCCGAAGAGAGATCTAAACTGAGGCAAGCTCGAATAAATTCCGGCACGAAAAGGTTCCATCAGATTGATGTCGCGCTTGTCATCCTTTTCCTTTCCAACAACACGGAATATGACAGGACGTTTTCCGCTCGTCCGCTCACTACGGTTGGACGACATTTTGTCTGTCGAAGAGTTGTTGGCATTGGGTGGCTACAAAGATTTCAGAAATGGAATCGCTCAATGCTGATCACAATGTAATTTAATTTGACCTTTTAGCATTTTATATAGTAGGACGCCATCGCTACCTTTCGCTTTTTATTGATTATCGGTCCTCAAGCTGCACGCCAATGACGAAGGAAGGAAAAGGACTACAAAATGAATTTTCTTTTCACTCTTATGAAAACATGGACATTCTATCTAGGTCTACTTGTACCATTCCGTCTCTTTTTGAGCTTCATGCGTTCACTGCGAACCCACTCTTCCTCGATGGACGGCATGCCTGTGAACGGTAAAGGAGGATCATGGACCATTCCTGTTGATTGTTTTCCTAGTCCAAGACTCAGAACTCTCATGAATTGATCCTCGTCTCCCTTTCGTTGCAGCAGATAGATTTCATTGACATGAAACTGCAATCCTTCCTCTGGCCACCATGTTTCAATTTCCGTGCGCGCCGCTTCGGCATCATCCCGAGATTCAAAGTGTGATAGTGTCATGTGTGGATTGAACTCACGAGTCGAGCACGAGCATTCTGGAAATTCCAGTGTGAGACTCTGGTAAAGACCGTGTACTACTCCAGGCTCGTTACGATCCAGCAGTGCGTTACAACACCTGTTGTTGTTGTTGCTGGTGGTGGTGCTTGGATAGACCCACAACACACCATGTTTGGCACCACCAAATGTCCCAAATCGGTCCAGTGTCACGGTAAATGGCTCGATTCGTTGAACGGCTACTTCAAGTCGTCGAACAATGTCATTATTGAGCATTGTCAATCCATCCGTATCATTCGTGATTTCCACATCCACGAATGGATATAACAAATTAACGTGAGGCGGCCATCGGAACAGTCCAGGATCCTTGAACTGCGTTCTTGCCTTGGTAAGGAGTTCCCAAACATATGTTGCAGTGGGAGGAGGAACGAGGCATATGGAAAGAGTTGATAATTTGCGATTTCGAATCCGTAATGGTGGTGGTGATGTGTTGCTTGTGACTGCTCCTACTAACCCCGCGGTCCTTGTCATTTTGGCACGGTGATGCTGTGACAGCCAAGATGGCACGGCCCTTCGTCGTGTCGTCGTCCAACAATATTGTGCACTGAAACTGTCGACTTGGACTGTGTATACTGTAAAGGTTAGAATGATCAGTGCTTTTTTAATCATCAATTGAACTGAAGCGGAGAAATAGACTCATTTTGTTGATGATAGTCGATGCCGTGCCTGTCATCAATCGAGCAAAGGAGAGTGCCCATGTATTCAAAGTGGCACAGTATTAGTCGCAGTACAGCACATCGGTCCTTTTCGTTCTGTCGCAGAGTCGCAGAATCATCCGGCGCAAATTCAGCCGCAGACTGCGGCTACAGCTGGTTTTTCGTTGAAGCGTCCGAACGTAGGTTGTGTACAATTCGTACCATGCACGCATATTATTTCCATATCCTTTATCAAGTTTTAGTAGCAGCTGTCTCCTGCGACCATAAAAATCCATCTCTGTCGACATGATGATCACACCTCGTCCTCCTCGTTTCTTGTCTTTGCTTCTTTGAGTGCACTGTTGACGAAGCCACGATCGAAGTCCAATGCACACCTGTGAGACTTGAACAATTTCATCAGGCGTTGATTTCGGAGTACAGAAGTCCTTGATCTTCTGTTATACTTGTGGCGATGAAGTTGTGGGTACGACCTTGCTGCCTCATTCTCTGCTGACTCAAAAAGATGATGGTAAGTACAAATATATGCGCGTGCTCTCGAAGCAAACTTTCCCATCCTTTCTTTGGTCAACTCCTTGATTGAACACGTTGAATCTCTCACAAGTTGTTTGAAATTCTCTCGTCCCTCTTTTGAGATACAGGAACCCGTCGGTAGAAAGCCTTTGCGTGACCCCAGCAAAATTCAATGCCTTCCCTGCTAATTCGGCATGGAACTTTGGTGTTAGAAGTACCGTGATGCCCAGCTGAGATCCAAGGTACTGAAGTGCCGTTTCCTCATCCTTGAAATCAGCACACTCTGCGATGAGATGGCGTAGGGAATACCGTAAGTCAATCTTCCTGAAATTGTGTCTTTCTTTCCGTCGACAGTGTATTTATCTAACTCACTTGGATCAATCAGTCCTCTTTCCCACAGAACTTGTAGCATGCCTTTAGATTTTCCTTCCCATCCAGATAGGATTTTGTCGACTTCTTTGTGAGTTTCGATTGAATTGTTTCTTGCCAATTCCTGAAGTTCGGCTTTAGTGTACCCGCGTTTTTGTTGGAGCGTCACACCCTTTTCGTTGAGCTCTTCAAGAAGGGTCTTCTTTGTTTTTTCAATTGGCTTGCTTCTTTTCCCCATTATTCGATCATGACGTTGTAAGTCACGTTGCTCTGGTGTCAAATACCATGGGCCACAGTCGTCAGTATTGAATACCATTGACTGTGTGTCTCCGATGCCCAGGGTTGGTGAGTGTGTGCCCAGATAACCCTCTTGTGACATTATGACTGTGTCTCTCATCTGCTGTTTTGATCCTCCAAAGTTCTTTTGCATGTTGATCGCACTGAGTGCACCATCACGTTTGCGAGCGTGTCCCTGAGAATGATCGAACAAAAATACAAAATCGAAGCTTGGATATAGGATTCGTAGGCAATCAACCACATCCTCAAGCTGAAGACTCATGTGGTATGAATTCCAATAACCCTGATTATTGATTCCGATGAACAAGTATTTTACGAAGGGGATTCCAACAAAATCGGCTTCCTCGTTGTTCCCAAGATTTCCATCGCAGCTGTTGTATCGAGGTAATTTCCACCGCCGAGAGCTGCTGTTTGCCTTGCCATATTCACTCTTTGTAACTCATCCTCTGTCATCTGCCTGCCAAAGCCGAATTCGCGTGACACGAACGCAGAAAGCATATACCCATCGCCCTCCGACTTGGGCAGAAGTGGCACTTGTCCTTTGGCCCAACCCATTGTTTGGAGGACAGTAGATACTGCGCGAAGACAGACTCATCTTGACCAATAATCATCAAGGGCCTGACTGATGATGACACTCGTATGCTTGTTTTTGCTTCAACATCTCGCGCTGCCTCTTCTCCCTTTTGATTCTTGATATGCAATTCTTCCAATAGTCAACGTGAAACTCAACCCGAGTCTCATCAGATATAATATCATAGTAATGATGTCCGAAATCTGTGTCTAAGGTCTTGATCGTAGCAGCTTCACTGAGTGGAAGCTGAATCCAACGCCGACAACGTGGCTCAAGCACGGTAAGGTAGTTCTTGCAGAATGCATTTCGATGTGCGACAACATCTTCACGTTCATGGCCATCGACGTAGAAGCTCTTCCTTCTCGTATCATACTTGAATCCGAGTAATCGCATCCAGCGCCATGCTGTTGTGAAGCTCATGTTTTTAAGTCTATGTGCGCGAAGGAATAGCGCAATATCATCCTCATCTTGATCGACATCGACAGGATTGCTAGTAGGATTAATGGCTGTAGTACTTGTACTCAATGTTGACGTTTCTGCAGTATCTTCGTCTACTACCGATTCACGTTTCCACAACGCAGCCAGCCTTGGGATTACAGACGAATGAACGAATTGATAGACTGCTTCAATTGAAAGATGTGACAAGTTCTCGACGCCAAATGCAACAATCTGCTCCTTTGCGCATGGAAACACTTCGAGAACTCGAGGAAGAGGTCGTTTCCCACACTGAACAGACAAGTTTGGGTTTGGGAAGCATTCAAAATTACGGAACACAATGTTCCAATTTGCGATGGTTTTATAGAAGGTTGCTTGCGTCATACCAACAGTGTTCAATACCTTACAAGATTCAGTGCAACAGTCTTGCCACGTCCATTCATTCATTTTTGCAAGAGCCAATCGGTACGCATAACAAAGAAACGTCGCCCTTTGCCTGACAGCGCATATCTCAGCTTTGGTACACACGTTGTCGATATCTCTACCTTGCACAACATTCCTCCAATTATTTTCTTCCTCATGAACGCTTTGAAGCAGTACAATCCTTCTCTGAAGTGCTTCCATTGGAGTTTCAGAATCGAAATCAGTATCATTCCCATCCTCGCAATTCGTTGTCCCATGTTTCTTTGGTGGTTTGAACACTCGGTATGCCTCTGGGCTACATGGCCAGTAACTTGAGCTAGAAGCATCAGCAGCAATCATTACAGCGGCCGCACCAGTATCTCCTATCCTTGCTCGTTTGCTCGGTGATTGCTCAACAATGTCTCCGATCCTTCCTCCCGTTGTAGCCTCCGTGTTGACAGGTGTAGTTATCATTGTGTCGAGAGCGGGTCTTGATCTTGTGCTTGGAATGACTAGCACATTTGCGGCTGCTTCCATTACTTTTTCGTTCCATGCACTGTTAAGTGGACATGGGTACCGTATCTGCCTTGATTTCTCTGTGAAGTAGTAATAGAATGTGTTCTTGTATGTGACTCTGAACACTCCTGTTGTGTTTGATCCATCAAATCGGTGCATCAATTCTCCGAAAGAAGCCGACTTGGACATCCCTGTATTGAACCTTCTTACATCAATGACGCCAAGGGACGCATTGACATCAAATCTCCCTAAAGCTTCAGCCCAAGTTGATGCAGGAAGCCAGCAATTTGACAATCTCGGACCATACGTGATGTCTGTTCGAAGTAGCATGACGGCATCAGTCAAAATAGCATATTTACCTTTGTCAACCATTGTATCTATAGATTTATCACCAACAGTAGGTTCACTGAGTTACATAGGAAGGTGACTGCAGGAGGTAAATCTATAGATTAGAATGGAAATGTTGCAAACGACGGCTTGAAAATCTCATTGTGGAAGCCTTGCTTCCAACACGACAAAGTCCCGCCCTCGTGACGTCATATTGGCAGTGAAATCGGTCTAGCGTAGAATTAATACTGGGACGTGCGCCCGGATTTTAGAACAGAAAACCAGCTGTACATGAATTTACTGGATGTCTCTGTAAGCAATGCTCGGTAGCACTGCAGGAGAAATCCGGGGTTCCGTTCACGCAAGCCACAGAATAGTACAGTATACGCATACAGTATTACTGCAGTACAGTAAGACAACGACATGGAGCAATCAAGGATCCAAGGTGAGCTTGTCTACCGGTAGTCACTATCATTCATTCATTAATAGATCGTCAAGAGAGACCTCGTCGAGCAACACGTCACCCCCGTGGCTTATCAGGAGCAGGCTTTCGTGGAGGCGGGGATCCCAAGAACGTGTTCCTGAAAGACTTTGGAGACCAAGGAGTCCCGACTATGAAAACCATGCATGTTGAGGAGGTGCAAGGTTGAGGTAATTCACACGTCCGAAAACCTGATTACAGGCTACAGTATTATGGAGGCTTGGAGAATGTGGCTGTGACAACGGACAAGAACGACACCGCAGTCGCAAGGCGACAACGGATTCTCATCAGTCCGCCAGATTTTCATGAACTACCGGTAAATAACAGACCTGTCTGGTGTATACGCCTGAGATTTTAACCACCGGATCCTCTTTTGACGATGAATGCGCTCAAGAAACGAGTTGATACTACTACATGCGGGAGTCAATCTCGTTTGGAAAGTCTGCATCTGCCGCGGAGAAAACCTGGTGCTGGAGAATGAAGCGACAAACAACCTATGAACTCTGCGCCAGTTCAAATCTACGACCTGGTCCACCGACAACTCAGTCGTGAACGAACTAATAAATGATGGCGTTGGCATCCACATCCATTCACAATGATGAATGAAATTGCCGACGTTGTTAAGAAATAAGTTTACGTACGTGATAGAGTTGGCCGCCCTCGTGAATGCAAAAGATGCGAAGAAATGAGTCTATGATCAAACGGGAGGTGATTGCGATATTCGGCTCATGACTAATTTAGGATATGGTTCACTGTGACGAAAACCCTATTATGAATACGAATGTGTCTGAACTGTTGTTTTGTTGACATATGATAGCGCGGTACGTTGAGAAGTGATATCAACACATCAACACCCGTTACCAGATTATGGTGTGTTTGAATCAGTAATAAATCCTTAACGTATAACTAAAGCGAGACCGAAGTCGTGTAATCCCCCAAAAGGAACGAAACAACGATTCTCGAAAATGTAAGAATATCATGTAAAAAATGTAGTGCATCTCTCGGCAGTATTATATCGTGACGGTTCGACCCTTTCCGATGCGTCCGAATAAACTGGAGTTGCCGCAACGACTCCATAATGACGCCGCTTCACTCAGACAACAGGCGACCCTTGCGTATCATCAGTTCCTTCCTCATCCGATGGAGACATATTCAGTGCGATGTGCATCGCACCGTCGCTACTTCTGCTTCCTAGCAGCTTTCAAATCCAAGTCCTTATACGTGTCATAGCACTCCTTAAGTGCCGCAACGGCTTCTTGATTTGCTCTAGCAAAAGGAAAATAATTGCCACTGAATATCGCCATGTTTTTCTGGAAAAGTTTCATGAACTTCGTATAAGTCGTGGTATCGCTCATCATAGTTTCAAAGTCAAGCATGCACGGCCAGGAAAAATCATCATCGAGCTCACGGCTAAGGAAAGTTCTCACGAATACGTCAGTCGCAACGAAATGGCCATCTCGTTTTGGGAACATTAGCTTCTCGTACAACACTTCAGCGGGAATGTTGGTGTATACTGTGGGATCCAAACGATCCTCCTCCGAGACCGTGATCAGATCCCATGTCTTAGCATTGGCCCTATATTCGTCAGTCTTCTTGAATAATTTAATCTTGCTAAGCAAGTAATTGTGGAGCGGATCCCTTCCGAATTCCTTCACTTTGCTCAGGAGAAGAGATGGAGCACATCCGTTGTCAAACCTTAATTGCTCCTTTTCCTTTCCTGCATTATCAAGTGCCTTTTGGGCCGCCTTTTCCGTTCGGTTCGCCTCCTCCTTCCACTGTTTCTGATTTGGCTTTCTCTTTATCCAACAACTGCCGAGGCTTATCCGATGCTGAATCCCAGTAGTTTCCAAGACAAACTTTAGAGCCTCAAATTCTTCCTTATACTCGTTGGGAAAAGGATCACGATGATCACTAAGTTTGTCCACAATCTTCTTGAAAAGTTTCACGAACGTTGTATAACTCGTCGTTTCCTTCATCATGACTTCAAAGTCACTCATGCACTCCCAGGCGCTAGTATGGTAAAACTCGTTGCCGAGGAACTCCGAGAAGTAGCGAGCCCCGTCATGATTGCCATATTTTTTTCCAAACATGAACTTTTCGTACAACTCTTCAGCGGTTATCTTCTTTAGCTCTTCTGGTACGCGATACGGTCGTTCGTAATCCTCGATCTGGAGGTTATCCCAGTCGATCAGATCCCATTTCACACCATCTTCCCGGTACTTTTCATCATTCTTGAACGACTTAAGCCTCACAAGCAAGAAACGATAGAAAGGATCCCTACCGGATTTCTTCACCGCCTGAAAGAGCTCGAAAGGAACGCGACGGCTGTGATCACTAATCGCATCCCCGCTCTTTTCCTTCTTCGGGCTGTTTGGGACCTCCTTCTTCTCCTTCTTTGACTTCTCCTTTTCAGGCTTCTCCTTGTCAGGCTTCTCCTTGTCAGACTTCTCCTTTTCAGGCTTCTCTTTATCCTTCTTTGGACTCCTTGGGGCTTCTGCCTTGACAATCTTCTTGTCTCTTGTTGGACTCTTGGACTTGGACTTCGTTTTCTTTTCATTCCCGGGCTCGTTTAAAGTAAGTTCGGCAACAACAGGAGGTAGGGCGGCAACAACAGGAGGTAGGGTGGGCAAAGCGTTTCTCCTCTGATCATCCATTTTCGACCGAAGGAGTGATTTGGTTCTTCAGGTTTTTAGTTCTCTTCAAAGGTTTTTTATTGTGAGACGTGTCTAGTGAAAAAGGATCTTTCATAATGCAATCAAAAGTACCAGGTGTACAAGTACAATTGTAGCACCTACTCGAGTAGTACTTGTACTCCAGAGTGTGAAGATCACATTGTTGGGTAAAATGCCTGGCAATTTCTTAGTCTTACGCAATTGAAAAATATAGCATACAATTACCAAAATAGTCAAGATGGCCCAAAGAAGGCGTCAAAAGTTTCTTAAATGTTGAACTCATCGAAGCCATAATTAGTAATCCCATGCGTCTATGTATTGCAACTTACTCGTATATTACAATTAAGAGGGTTGCAAATACTTGTTCCACGCACTTTAACCACCAGAATTCACAAGATGCATCTGACTTGAACTTACGTCTGGAACTCCGGGTACTGTACATCAAAGTACTCCTAGGTATAGCAGAAATAAGTCAATGACCGACTTCCCGATGCTTCCTGCAAATTATTTAAAAACACCGTAACAATTAGTCTGCGCATATATGTAATTAATCCGATTGCATCTGGCAAGCAAGCTTCCTTATTCCTCAGAGCCGCGGTGTACAAACATACGAAATTCTGTATGAGCTTTATACATGTATATACATATATGAGTAGAACTGCAAGAACTAACAGCATTCCCACTCCCCACCAGAGGAGCCATTTTTCGAACGCTATGTTTCTTCGAGGAGCGTCTTTACAAACCAATTTTGGAAATTTCGGATATGTCCGTTTGCCACCGGAGGAGCTATTTTATTGCATTGAAAACAGGTGCGGATCTGCGTGGTGTGAAAATACTTGTACACACGGTATCTTGCTTGTGTTGATGATGCTGATGTTTTTTGTTCACTGTTGTTTTGTCGTTGTCATTATGATCGTAAACTTCTTTGTCATTGTTTGAATCATGAATCCACCAGCACCAGGAAATGATGATGAACTTTTGCTTTCTTCCCTCAAGCAGCAAATTGGCCATGCAAAAGGCCAGCCAAACTTCAGGAGTGATGAAGATGTGGTGCTCGCTTTGGCGTACGTCGTCGTGACGACAAATGCGGCTATTGGCACGGATCAGAATGGAGCAACGTTTTGGGAGAAGATCCGAGTGAGCTTCTTACAGTGGGGTGTTAATGCTGGATGCAACGCATGTTCCCTTCAGAACCATTTTAACAAGGTTCTTCAAACGGAGGTGAACAAGTAGTACATCGGTATGCTGATGAGAGTGTACTCCGTGAGTACCACACCAGTGGTTGCGTTTTTGATGATTATGTTAATGATGCAAAGAGAAAGTTCCTCGTGAAATTTTGTAAAGGTTTCAAGCGTGAAATGAATTACAATGTCCTGAAGAAATCTGGTCTCCCCAAGTATGGATCAATATGGCTACTATTGATTTGCAGGTCTGACATGCCTTATTATTTTGCAACAATGATAATGCAGTGCCAGTTGTTGATGGAGAAGGTGGAGATATTGATGTGTACTCCTTGCCCCAGCATTGGAAAAAAGCAAGCAAGCAAAAGCCAATAAGAGTGAATCGCAAGCAGCAGATGTTTGCCTCTGATGTCAAGAAGAAACAGAGTTGGCAAATGCTGATATCATTGCTGAAAGGAGCAATTGTATTGCCTCTCTTGCTGCATCTTCAAAATTGAAGAATCACCTTTTGCACCAACAGTTTGCGTATCAACCGTTCATGCAAACATCTGATGCAGTTGAGTATCAAGCTTTCTTTGCGGCAATGAGGAAGAAGAACTTGTCCAATAAGTAAATGCCAGTAAATGTAGAAGAAGAAGGTGCAGTTGCTGCATCTGTTGAATCTGTCCACCAATGTTTTATTGACGTTCAGAGCTGATTGTGAGAACAAGGATGATGACAATTTTGACAATGATGAGGAGGTCATGATTCAGGAAGAAGAACATTGTCAGGAACACTTTCACGAACTTGGCCATCATTCGGTCCCTGATGGATATCGCAAGGGCACGGCTCTTGAAGAGATTGTCACACAATCTGGTTCCCAGCCTGTTTTCTGTATTAAAGCAATGACCGGTTGCGATTTTGGTCAGGCCACACGACCACCACCACTCCCAGCATCAACTCAAATCTCCTTGCAGCTCTATAGAGCAATCATGAAGATGAAGATGTTGAGGACGCTCAGTTGTTGACTACATTGTCATTGTAGAACAATTAGAACAAAGACACCACTGATAGACATGACAGATCAAAAACCAGGACAATCCTCAATACAACAAGCAGAGAGAGGACAGAAGTTTGATTAGTATTACTATAAATTAGCCAGGAATACATTCTACTCTAGTACGAGACTCCTATCAAGCCCTATCAATTAGTACTATACTAGTACTATGATTAAGACTTCAAGCAATCAAGTCCTATATGTGAGTAGTGTTGTTACATTACAATTTAATCCTACTAGTTCTATCACTGAGCAATGTTACCATCACCAAAGTCATCCTTGTCATCATTGCCATTAAGTGCAATCCACCTTTCCCACCTTTCCACTGTCAAATTGTGCTGGAGTAGCTTGTGTTGTTCAGCATCTCTCTCTCCTCAACTGATTGATTCAGATCGCGAGGCACCACCACCACCATGTGATGCAATCATGGTACAAAGTTGGCATCATTGATGTTCCCGCCGTCGATGTTGTGCTCACATTCGTAATCGATGATTTTGTTGGGCAAAACCACACAGGTCCTGATCAGCACCGTGTCCATTGCTTAACGATCCCAAAGATGACATCCTCTAGAAGTCAGTACGTGGAAACGAGATTGCAGTATACCGAATGCACACTCTATATCCTTCCATTTTGCCTCTTGGGCGGTCACAAAAAGTTTCTGCGTGCGAGTTGTTGCGATTGGGATTGTCTACACAAAACACGCATACATTGAGTAGATGCCGTCAGCCAACCAATATCCCACTGAGTGTTGGTGGTGATTGACAGTGAAATCAACCCTTGGTGCTTCTCCACGGACCGCATTGTACAAAAGAGGCAACCTATCCAACACATTGATGTCATTGAGAGCTCCGGGACTTCCAAAATGAAATGCCCCCTGGTACTATGGTTGGCAATTGCTTCCAAAATCATTGTGGGAACTCCTCCTTACCCTGAAACATTCCCCTCCAAGCAGAAGGACATTTTTTCCACTACTATCAATGCATACAATCAGCAATGGAACCAATATACCCTGGGAACCCTGCTGCCTTGCCCTCATCAAGAAGCGTGTTGATGTTGTCCAAGAATGTTGGGCGTCGAAGGAAAAACGTTTCATGCACTCCATACCCGTCGTCGCAGCCATTCGATAATTGTCGTCGTGTTGCAAACGGGAGACGCCAGATTTAAGAAGATGCACAGCAGAGATTTTGAGAAGCATCTCGCTTCTGTGTAATATGGGTCATGCAAGGCAATCCTTTCAATAATTGTATCAAACATCAAACAAGCCAATTGGAAGCTTGAAAAACTTCTTGAAGTAAATGTTGTTGTAGACTGGAGATGGGTCCCAAAAAATCATTGCGCAACAAATGTGAGTGGATCACTCGCTGTTGTTCTAGATCTGGTGCCTTTCCCGGGCGAGACGCGCCCCAAATGACGGGTTCTTCATGTTCCTCCTCCACAACATGCACTTGATTTTCAAGGGAGATAACCTCCACCGCCCCTCTGTGAAAAGGATCATCACTATGTCAATGACATCAAGATAGTCTTGCAATGCAAAGTCAATGCTGGGTGTAATTTTTCGATTGTCAAATGATGCTCCGAGTGCAAGCAAAGTATGGCGCACCACATGTTTATCACGCTACAAATGCATCGAACCGGGCTTGAATCGAACTAGTCAAAGCATAGGACAAAATGAGCGACGCTATATTTTAGCGTCGAAGCTCAAATTGTTGCTTTCGGACCAGCTATAGTGTCGTGAATGGCGTTTCTCATTGTTGAAGAGCTAAAAGTACCGTAAAAGCCCAATGCTGGGTGGTAATCTTTTGGATATATGCATTTGTAACACTTTAGCGCTACTAGGAGTACTAACTAAAAATAGCTCCTCCGGTGGGGATGCTCAAATGGTTGATGGCTACTACGGCACCACGGACTCTCCGGCGTTCACAGGCGCTGCGCAAAGCAGATGCCAGTCGAAACGTTTGTCCCAGGGCATGGCGATGATGGATCTCTCATCATCAGCCTCTCTAGGATGATTCAAATGCAAAGATTTACTTGTATATCTTGTCAAACTGGAAGCTGTTGAGCAATGCGCCGTGGCATTGAACGAGAAGCAGAAGGCTTTCTTGACAGGAGGCGGGGATCCCAAACGTGTTCTTGACAGTCATCACCATAACCATAGAGTTGTCTCGAATGACAGATACAGGGGGTGCAAGAGTTAGGGTAGAAAAACGCTGGATGTATAAACGTTCAACAACTTAATGCCTGGTTATGTATGCTTGAAGTGGACACGAAATCAGGCATAGTAGAACCCCGCGGGATGTACGCTTGATTGAGCATCTCTTTCGAAAACGGGAAAAAGGAGAGCCATGTCGCATCACGAATTAAGATAATTCTATATGAGTCCTGACCTTCATTTGGATGTAGAACACCACATGGGAGTGGTCACCACTGCAATCAACTTCATCATCGGAGGGCTGACCTTTGTGGGGGTTCCAAGGCCACTACTAATGCTGGATTGGATGATCAGGTGAGAATCAACAACTTGGCTGAGGTATTACTCCGCTTCCAAAACTGGAAAAGTCGCAGTGCAACATAACTTTGCTGTGGAGCAGATTGTTGCAGTCGAGTACCGAGGTATTGCAATGGATGAGAAATATGACACTGCAGAAAGGTGAGGACAGCTGATTCCCATCAGTCCGCCAGAGTACAGGAATTAGATACCAGGACTGCCTGGTATGTATGCCTGACAATTTTCTCAGCGACCCTCTTTCCTTGTCGGACAATGAATGCGCTCAAGAGATGAGTCAATGTAGGCGAGCATCAACTTTGTTTCTTGGAAAGTCTGCACCCGAAAGAATGGCAAACACGCACATTCTTGAAAATGTGCACTGGTAAGGCATATGGGATTGCTTGGCTCTTGGGATTAGGACAAAACTGTCTGATGAGAAAAACTATGACGTGAATTAGAGTCAAGCTGGGGGTGCCGGGTAGACTGACCAGGATTGGCCTCTGCGCCAGTGTGAATCCTCGACGACCATCAGGTCTAGCTCAGTTCGTGAACAAACTAAAAGCGGGTCGGCATTTGCCAACCACTTCCATTCACGATGATAAATGAACCTGCTACTAAACAGGCCATGACACGTTCTTGAATGCAAAAGATATGTTAAAATGAGTCAACAACCAATTGAAGAATGATTGCGATGTAAGGCTCATATTTTATCTAAGTTTTGGTTTACTTCGATAAACCTTCCCAGCATAAATTTTACTGCGCCGGAGCTGTAGTTCGTATTGACAACAAAGTAGCTCAGTACCTAGGTTTTGTGAATTCAACACCATCAGTTATGATGTGTTTGATCTTGTGTCTGAAATTTTAAATCCTTGAAAATGTTTCAAGTGAGACCAAAGTTTTGTAATCCCAAAAAGGAATGACTGCTATGATGAATCTTAGCAAACTTACAGGAATATGATGAAAAAATGGTGTGCATCTTGCATCAGCATTGTGTAATATACTCTTTTAGCCATGTTTATCATATGTCTATCTTTACAAGGCGGCTGCTTTTCATGGAGCTGGCCATACTTGGCGGGCAAATTGATTAGGGACTGAAGGGAACATGAGAGACCGGGAACCGGAATTTCAAAGGGTGGCTGCTCATATACTATGTAGTGGAGAAGTCACGAAGTTAGAAGGGGGGCTACTGGGGCCATAAGACGTTGATGAACCTGCTGTACAAAGATCTGCTGGCAAAGGTAGCGACGGCAAGGAATTATGGGGGATTGAGCTGGAATGACAGCCGATCTGATGAAGTTTGATGGTAAAGGCATAGTAGAGTGGTGTCGCACTGGCATGGCAGAGAGAACCAAATATCAGCGGAGGAGAAGAATGTATGATGGTATCCACATACGGATAGTAGAGGGATATCATCAGTTGTTGACGTGAGCCTGCTGACGATGCATGAGACGACGCTAGGCGAACTAGACATAGCCACCAGTGAAGATGCTGACAGGGAGACTGACGAAGATGGGCTGCCAGTGGACAGCTGACGTAGCTCTGAAGATGATCTGATACTAGGGTGTCTCCAAGGGCGTACATCTGATTTATGTCGTGTCTTAGCTTGAAGTGAGCAATCAACAGACTGTGTATGCTTTTCTCATGGAGAATGGTGTTGCGTCCAGTCCAAAGTGCTGGGGCAGGAGTAGTCCTGCAGAGATCGAGGAATAATGGTAGCAACAAACCAAGGAAGAGCAACTGCGTGTCTAGCTTCTGTCAGGGATTCATCAGACTGAGCATAGAGTATGCATCCCCAGCCAAGCATTACTGATTAACACGCAGAAGAGTTCTTGTTCCCATCCAATCAGGTTTGGCTATTTGTTGCAGCAACAACCGAGATGGAGAAGGTCACTGCCCCGGGGCTGATGTGCACAGGGATCTCCGGTTCAGATGACCTATCATTTGATGGCTCAAACAACCAGTGCCGTAGCTCCTCCCGCTGAAGTGCCAAGCTTTAATTGGAGGGCTGAAGTTCCGTCATATCGGATGCGAGGCAAGCGCGCGGGATAAAGGATACGTTTGACGACGCCACTATCAAAATTACGAGGTAAAAGTACTTCTGAGTGACAAATTCGTCAAGCACTTCGTATGTGCACATCCCTACTCGCTCCTTTTGACAACTTCCCCATGCACTTTCTGAATCAAGAGAAGAAAATTGATGATGCTACGAACGCAATGCTAACACCAGCCAGGATGGGGATAGTGGTCGAGTAAAGTTCTGTGGTTTCTGGCTGTGCGTTCGTGGTAGATAATATACTATGCATACCTTTCACCCTCTACAACGGTTCCCCCGACAAAAGCACACTCAGATGAAGTCTCTATTGTCCTATTCAGTAACTTGGAAGCTATCAGTGAGATAGTAGGAGTTCATCCCCAATGAGCAAATCCTTGCAATCAAATGGAACAATTGACAAACAGCAATGCAATGTGAGACAACCAGCAGAGCTAAAGCAACAAGAATATGGTAAAACAGTGCATGATTTTGATGCTGGTTTTGAAAAACCTCATGAACAATGGAATGCAAATGACGAAGAAGTGGAGCGTGATGTTGGAAAAGCTTATGATGAGGAGATTGATTGTTTGTATGTATTGAGAAAGCAAGCGTTGAAATTTGATGCACTCCAAGAGAAGATTACTGGAAAAATGATATTCATTGTTCCAGAAGTGTTATTGCCCAATCCGTTGATGCTAGAGAAGTCATTGTTGGCACGGCTGCCAAGATGTGATGGCAATCATTGGTCAGCCGTTTAATCTTCAATGCCGGTTTCTTCAAGATAGTGCAAGTCTGTGAATGCAATACCAAGGCGGCGGTACGTTTGCGACAATGCTTGCTTCGTTATTGCTTGGTGATTAGACCTGACCAAGCTCAAACGGGACAGGATTTTTTAATCTTGTTTTCACTTAATGTACTGGCCACATTAACCCCCTACGGTTGGAATGGAATGTTTAGCACCTTTGGAGATGGATTATAGCAATCCAGACTTTGAGCTGGGTGATCCCAAGAAGCTTTGGGGTATGCCTCTATTTCCATCAATTCAATTGTCTGAATCTTGAAAGGTTACTGGAGGATATTCATGTCGTTGTTTAACTCCACGGTATACAAACGGCTGATAAAATATCAACAAACTGATGTGCACTGGTGCACATCTGGATGGCTGGTTGTGAGAAATAGATTGAAGGGGGTAGGAGGATTGTCTCAAGATCATCAGTGATAGTCACGTTTCTGTCCCTGGATCCTATTGTATGGCTTCGGATGCCCGCATGCCGTCGCATGATTCTCCATACAATTCATCTGGAATGGTGGGCATCAAGTATAACAGGATCATAATTTATCCGGCACCGGCTACTACAGAAGCAGCTCATGACATTACTGACTAAACTGCTGGTGGAGTTGAGACTCCCGGTCACACCATTGTCATTTTCAATCTCACAACAAACAAGAGCCTCGGGCCGAGACTTGCTACTCATTTTGACATTTCGATTTCACATCGGTTCAAACTTCACTGTTGTCTTGGTGTGACACTTCTATCATTTTGCTGTCTGCCTGTCTTCAAGTGCTTCAGGAGTATCCAACAACCTTTAAAAGAGACTGTTTTGCTACCATTCTACCGGTAGTCCCTTCAACCCTTCCACAGGTGGCTGTCAACTAGCTAGTACAGTAGTAGTATGCAGTTCCACAGCAACAGCCGTCCATGCTATTGAAAATTCTACAAAGCCAGCTTTATCAAAATGGAGTTTTTCTCAATACTAGTCTACTCTGTCACAAACCAATTTTTCCTGCTCATCCTGAGCCAGCAAGCATATTTAAAGATAAAATATAACTGGTACCGGTACCTCTGATTACAGCATGGACCGGATGTGTATATCTATGATTGTGTAACCCCTAACACTACTAATGTGGGCGGCACATTCCAGTTCGCTGTGAATTCGATCAAAGGAGGTAATACGTGATGATTGCAAGTGATGTAGTCACCAGTGTGGGGTCTCGTCCAGATAAATTTTGTACATAAGCATACATATTCCCTCAAATGCAATTTTGAGCATGTAACTACCACTACTAGCAGGCAAACAAATTCAGATCATGCCCCTCAGTGAAGCAGACAATATTCACCATACCTTACTGTTTGCACCTCCAGCTTGTCTAGTCATTGAGGGTTTCCTCAGGGACTAATACTACCCCAGCAGGTTGGAGAAGGAGAGTCTTTGAAGGCTTATTTTATTGTGAATCCAACATTGACTGTTCCGGTTCCTTAGAGAGCGCAGTTTTTGATGGCCAATTTGATTATGAAATCACCCATGGACTATTCCACCAGTTCCACAGTGACGTCCAAATCATGGTCGAGGGGATGAACCAATTGGATGTTCAAGACGTGAAGTGAATGAGAGAGAGAGAAACCTTTATGGAGAATGTTGTGACACAAGAAAATCAGGTATTCGAAAGTAGTCAAGTTTGCTCGTCTCCCTACAACAAGACAATCACCAGCAGCAGCAGTAGTAGCAAACACGAAATCACGGTCGATGTAATCAAGCTCAACTGGTGCAGTAGATAGTTCCAGCCATTCTATTTTATTGTAACCTGCAAGACAAAGGATACCTGCTCCTGGTAGTTGGGTGATAGAAGGACAAGGAGCAGAGGTACTGGGAAGAGCTGCTGCAAACAATGTCAACATGACGTCAATTCTGATGCAAAGCAATGTCCAGAAGTCTTCACAACCTCTGATAATAGTATCATCATGGCAAGAGGAAAGGAGCTACCAGTAGACTGATCTCCAACTGAGTGAGGTCATAGCAATAAGCATTGAAGCAAGTTGGTGCAGTGGGACTGGTGGCATGATTGATTTAGTAAGGAGTAGGAGGAGGCTCTGCTGCAGAGACTGCCATAGACAAGATTTATGCTGTCTAATATGGTCAGACTTCTGCTACTATAATGATTTATAGACTGATGCTGAAGAGAGATAGAAAGGACGAACCTGTCAATCCCAAGAACTTCAGAATTTAGTTCATCTGTTGTTTTGGTGTCGTACTCCTCAAACGTTAGAATAGTGTGTCGTACTTCTTACTTGCACTCATTCTACTTTACAGCGAGACCGTGATACAAGTACTGGTAGCGAGTGTATGACGTTTCACGTATCACGCACCTTGTACAACAAAGTGTACCAGGTACTACGACTAGTAGTCCCTCGTACTTGAATCACATAAAAGTGACTCCGTCGTCTGTCGTGTGCTTCAAATACACCTGAATCGGTACGCAGTACGCAGTAGTACAATGTGCAGAGGTCCGTCGGCGCACTTCTGATTGGTGTATTATTTGTATGTAGTATGATAGCAACGAGCATAAACATAATTTTGCCGGACCTCTTGCACAATACGTACTCCTGACTCTTGACGGTGCGACTTGTGATGATCGATTCATTTCAATAACTACATTCCTCGCAGTCACGTTGATGTTTGATAGTTGATACTCCCCAGCAAACATGCAAGTGGGTTCTGTTCCTTGTAACAGAAATGCTGCGACCAAAAGGAAAGGCAGTAGGAGAGGGTAGATAGGATCTGTGTGAGAGGTCCAATTCCATGTTGTCACGAGCCACCAAATGGGGATGAGCGCTCATCTTGTACTGTCACTTTTAATACAATGTCCTCGAAATATGGTGATGCACTTGATGATGATGATGATGATGATGAAGGTGTTGGTGTTGGTCGCAGACAAGAGTCAGCAAACGAACCAATCCAGTTACTTTTCGACAATGATAATACAATCGCACAGCAGTGACGAGGATGTACGTGATCATGACTGAGGCCATGTGCGGAGACGTGAGTTAGTCAGTCTATGAAACCATTGTCAGCCCGTGGGAATTGAACACGGATGGTATTCGAAAAGAAAATGGAATGACTGACATGGCGGCAGGTGACTTTGGAACTGCTGAAGGTATTGCAACAAGTTGCTTATGGAGCGTACGCAATTGACATCCATGCGGACAATGGCGTGATTGCTTAACTCGTCAAGATCCCAGTGACTGAGACTGAGATCGCAAAGGGAGTGCTGGTCGCGTCACAATGGTTAATATAGCTCTAGCTGGGTAGCCTTGTTTCCAAGGAAACTGCAATCAACTCCATCCCGTTCAAGATACCGAGGAATTTTGTTCTAGGAGCACAGAAGCGTTCCTGACATTGCACGGTGAGACTGTCGTGGTGGCGCCTTTCAACAAGGAAAATCAGGCCGTGGCTGAGGATGAGAACTAAATGTTGCGGAACAAGGCTCGCTCTCCTCCTGAGGACACGATTTGCACTGGGATGGAGCAGCATCATTGCTATGTGGCTTAAGCAATGTCACATGCCACTCGACGCATTGAAGGTGATTATCCGTACGTAAATAATTCTCGTGGCATTGCCAATATTTGTTTCGACAATCGATTCACTCCATGTAGTCCTGTAGGCTTGTACGTATGCGGTTAGTGTGAATGCCTAGCTAGTAGGATGCTCTGGAAGTGCTCTTGATCAATGAAATATGTAATATTAATCACGAATATGGCTTATTCCTAACTTGATAATCCTCGCATGGCGTCTTTAGAAACAGCACGCACATGGATCTGACCGGGAACCAACATTTTGGCACTCGCTTAATAATGGAATGCCCATCACAGTATATGCTGCTTACACACAAAGAGTACAGCAGGACGGTTGCGGACACACAACGGGAGGGTTGTCTCCGGCACAGTTGGCAATCAATTGAAATAGGTTCTGGTTCCTCAGGGCGCAGATTTCGGCTGGCATGGTTCCTGTAAATCCGTTCAACTGAAGGAGTAATCGTTCTAAACTTGTAATCAAGCCCAACTCGGATGGAATTGGACCCTCGAAATTGTTTCCGTACAAAGAAAGGGTTTCAAGTCGAGTGTTTTGACTCAGCTCCGTTGGAATTGTGCCGTCAAGGTCATTATTGTGTACTGTGATTGCCACTGCAAAAAAGAAAGGAAAAGTAAGTTAGATATTCGGATTCGATGCAGACCCAAGATTCATTACAGAAGATAACTTACGCAACTCCCCCAGCTGACCGATCTCCGAGGGAAGCGTGCCTGTCAATGCGTTGTCCGCTAAAGTAAGGTAGGCCAGCAGCTCAAGATCTCCGAATTCTGTTGGGATGGTTCCCTCTAATTTGTTGCCCTCCAACAAGAGAATATTAAGGCGCGTGATCGTCCCGAGTTCGGTGGCTAATGTTCCGGTCAATGAGTTGAAATCCACGTCGACTGTTACGAGAGATGACGATCCGAACAGACTTTCAGGGATTGTCCCAGTCAAGGAGTTGGAGTCCATATCTATCGTCAGGAGTTTCGGCAACGTCCCTATTTGGCTAGGAATAGTTCCAACGACTTTGTTGCTATCAATGTCAAAGGTCTGAAGTCCCTTAAGCGATACGATTTCATTAGGGATTGTCCCAGCAAGATTGTTCTCGTCTGTTTCCAAAATTCAAGGTGTGAGAAAAGTCAGATTGCGTCGTTTGGACAGTGAATTGTGACATCTCCGAACTTACCAAGCGTAATTGAAGTCAAGATATCTCCGTCACACTCATTTAGATACCATAGGCAGACGTTCGCCTCATCTAAGAATCTGGTTCTCCCTCCAGCTCCACCACAATCCGCTACCACATCCGCATTTGCCGAGTTGCATTTGAGCCAGTTGTCCCCATTAGTCGAATAGTAGAGTAGTGCCAGAATGTAACGCTGAGTCACATTCAAAATCTCGTCGGGGCAAACTTGCGCTGCATCTCTGTAAACCACCCAATTAAAGGCCACATTTTGATCTGACGACCTGTCAACAATGTCTTCGGGAAGTGAAACATCACTCAAGACATCGAATATTGCGAGTTCTCGCTCGTTTGCTGTCAAACCACTGCAACTTGTTGGGCCTCGAGTAGTTGGGTCGAACGTTGGTGCTCTTGTCGTAGGCGCCGCGGTTGGTGCTCTGGTCGTAGGTGCTGCTGTTGGTGCCGCGGTTGGCGCCTTTGAAATCGGTGGGGATGTGGGTGGTGGTGTCGGTGCTTCGGATGGCGGTGGCGTCGGCTGACTGGTTGGATCCTGTACGGGTGGGTCTGTCGGGCTTTCTGTGGGCAAAGAGGTCGTTGCCAGGTTTGTTGGGATCGGGGTCGGAGCCTTTGACGCAGATCCATTCGGGAGCTTCCGTCGGCTGCATGGATGCTGGGATGGGTGCAGGGACGGGTGCGGGGACTGGTGCAGGGACGGGTGCCGGGACTGGTGCTGGGACGGGTGCTGGGACGGGTGCAGGGACGGGTGCAGGGACGGGTGCTGGGACGGGTGCTGGGACGGGTGCTGGGACGGGTGCTGGGATGGGTGCTGGCACGGGTGTTGGTAGGAGTGTCGGTACCGGCGTTGGCGCAGGCGTTCTCAAGAGTGTAGGAGGGGGGGTGTCGTTACGCTTGTGGGTTCGGTTGTTGGCGCAACAACAGGCTTCGTTGGGGCTAATGCCGGCTGCGCTGATGGCATACTGAGCAAGAGGTCTGATTCCAATAATCTGTAGACAGCTGCAGATTCCTCTCGAACAGATGCAAGTAACTCCGCCTCAGTTTCTTGTTTTGTTTTCCAGCGGCCCCATCGATAATCTCCTTCGGCGGCCACAACCGCAACAAGGAGAGATGGAATGAGCCACGAGCGCGCTTTCATTGTTAAGTCAAATTTATAAGTATATGAATCAATTTGCGTTTCTTATGCTCTCATATGCCTCCTTGACTATTGTATCCGTTTCACACGCCCTATTTGTGAGAAAGCATGTTCGAGCATCGATTGAAAGTGTGAGGTGGGAGAATAGATATAAAAACGATGGAAACGTAGTGTTGAAATAACGGTTACCCGCCAAAATCGTCGTACGTCGTTCCTATTGATCGTTCCCACTTACATTTGCAGCGATGTCCCATCTGCTCCATATACTACGGCGTTGTATATAGTTTTACTTAAATCGTCGTTGCTGTAGTCGCACAGCGGACCACGAGTGTCATTCATTATTTATATACGTTTCTATTTACTTCGTTATGTCTGGTACATGTACGTGTACGGTATGTACCACACTCCGAACTGCACGTATCAAAATGGTACTGGTACCATCTACTCACAATGTTGTCACCTGTTTGTTGAGAGGAGCAAGCCATTCCAGTCCGCATACTGGAGGTTCCGGAAGTTTGGCTTTTTTGCCGTACGGAATACTGGCGGCTACGCATACTATCGTATTCCATTTCGAACGGATCCAGATAAATTATCCCCCCCTTGCACCGACTTCGAATGTCTTGATTATGTGTCCCTTTGTTAATTACCAAACGTGATGTCGAGAGTCTTAAGTACATTGCATCGAAACGACGTGTGCAAACGTCAAATCAACGCATTGTTCGTGGAACTACTTAGATAAAAGCCATTGGTTCCAGCCAATGGCTTAAGACAAAGGCTTCTGGAAGTCATTGGCTTAAGCCAAAGGCTTCTGGAAGCCAATGGCTTCCACGCTACAGTCGGCGAAGCCAAACTGAAAACACACGTTTTAATATTATTGGAAGCTCGTCATCAAAGGTCTAACTTACGGCTTTTCATCTTCAAATAGACAGTGTCGTTCGAACTTAGAGACTTGAATATATGGTACGCATTTGACGATGACCCTCATTATGTCTCGTTTCTTTATAACGAGTTCCCATAGGAATAAAACACGTTCTTTGATTAGCTCGGCGAAGCCATTATTATTGACTTCAGAAGCCATTGGCTTAAGCCAATGACTTTCAGAAGCCACTGGCTTAAGCCAATGGCTTCTGGAAGCCAATGGCTTTTCGACATATCCTTACTAAGTAGTTTAACCACCTTATTTAAACCGTCGTCAGAGAAGTCATTTCCGCTTCCATTACTTAACTTCAAATACAAGTGCTTGTTGTTAATTAAAAAGGATCATTAGCTCACCGTTCCGATTTATATCAGACTTGGATTTATTTAGCTTTTGTTTTGAAGGAATCGCACGTACAGAATTTGTGTAGACAAATGTACGATACGGCATAAAAGCCAGACTTCCGGAACCTCCAGGAAACAATCTACGGGAGTGCTCGAAGGGCGTACATGCACCACATGCATTTCATGTGAGATGTCGCGTTGTGACGAAATGTATTCAATTCATTAGCGAGTGGAAACCCATTTAGGTGCGCCATGAGGACTTGAAAACCTGGCAGGCGTCCATGGTGTGTGAGTGTGATCGTACAAGCGATCTTGGGTGAAATGACGAGCACGAGTCTCTTGAGGTTTATTTGATTGCAATGACACGCGGATGGATCGTCCCATCTACCGGTTGACCCACATTGGGATTGGAGTTGAGTTACATTGTAAAAGTCCAAAGACTCCAATGAGATTGGAGTTGTGTTAATCTGTTCAAGTCCAAGTCCAAAGACGAGGTATTATCGTCACTGTCTTTCGACAGTGGGCGTCGGCACATTTGTAGTATTCGAGTAATCATAAGCAGGTCGCCGGAGTAGTAGAGACCGTAACATTACAAACTTTTTCAAGAAATTATATTGATCATTTCGTAGGGCATGATAATATGCAAATCGACGAGAGCATCGAAATGGACTCTGGATCGAGCTCGCCACCGTTTCTTCTAAAACAAAAAGTACTTTTGCGACAATGGAATCGTGTCGACGGGATCGCATTTGAGGAGTTTACCATCCGCCACAACCTCAAACGTTTCTGGGTCCACTGACATTGCAGGTGTGCTGCTGTTGTGAATCATATCCTTTTTGGAGATGTTGCGGCATCCCACAACTGGTTCCACAGCCTTGCTCAATCCGAGGCGTTCACCAATACCTGCCTTGGCTGCAGCTTGCGAGACAAAGACGACACTGGTATTCCCAATGGCCTTGCCCTTGGCGCCAAACATGGGGCGCATAATCACTGGTTGAGGAGTGGGGATACTAAAACAAGTCAAGGAGGTAAAACAAAGGGGTTAGCGGCAGGATAAAAGTGTTGAAAATACACACAAATTGGTGGCTGGCAAAAAACGTACGAGGCATTCGGATCACCCATCTGAGCCCAAGCGATAGTGCCACCTTTGACAATCATTTCTGGCTTGGCACCAAAGAGTCCAGGCTTCCAAAGACACAAATCCGCCAATTTGCCCGGCTCCACCGATCCCACCAAGTGGCTCATACCATGAGTAATGGCAGGATTGATGGTATACTTGGCAATGTACCGCTTCACCCGGAAGTTGTCTGCCTCTTCATCATCGGACTCGAGTGGTCCAAATTGACGCTTCATCTTGTCTGCCGTCTGCCACGTTCGACAAATGACTTCTCCGACCCGACCCATGGCCTGCGAGTCGGATGAAATCATGGCAATAGCCCCCATGTCGTGCAACATGTCTTCTGCCGCGATGGTTTCGGCACGGATTCGAGATTCGGCAAAGGCAATGTCTTCGGGAATGCTGGATGACAAATGATGACAAACCATGAGCATATCCAAATGTTCATCAATCGTATTCTTCGTAAATGGTCGAGTGGGGTTGGTAGAACTGGGCAAGACAAAGTCTTCCGATACAATCTTGATAATATCTGGAGCATGTCCACCTCCAGCACCTTCGGTGTGGTAGGTATGGATGGTGCGTCCCTTCATCGCGGCAATCGAGTCGTCCACAAAGCCAGATTCATTCAAGGTGTCGGTATGAATCGTAATGGCCACATCGTGTTCTTCGGCGAATTCGAGTGCAGCATTAATCGAGGATGGTGTCGTGCCCCAATCTTCGTGAAGCTTGAATCCAGCCGCACCACTGAGCAACACGTCGTACAGAGTGGAGGCATCGCTGGTGTTGCCTTTTCCTGAGAAACCAAAGTTGAGTGGATAATTGTCCGTGGCTTGCAACATCATTTCCAACTGGGCTGGAGCAGGAGTGCAAGTGGTGGCAGATGTTCCGGCACTTGGTCCGGTACCTCCACCAAACATTGTTGTAATTCCCGACGCAATAGCGTCGTCAATTTGTTGAGGGCAGATCCAGTGACAGTGCGTATCAATCCCACCAGCAGTGAGAATTAGGCCTTCACCGGCAATGACGTCAGTGGTGACACCGACAATCATGTTCGGATCGACACCATCCATGATATCTGGATTACCCGCCTTTCCAATGGCAACAATCTTATTCCCCTTGATACCGACGTCCGCCTTGACAATTCCAATCACAGCGTCGACAATCAAGGCATTGGTAATGACAGTATCCAGTGCTTCACTTGCCGTCGCAAAGGTCGATTGGCCCATTCCCTCTCGTAACGTCTTTCCACCACCAAATTTGCATTCATCTCCATAGTACGTATAATCCTTCTCCACTTGAATGACAAGTGCCGTATCTCCCAGAATGACACGATCACCCGTGGTGGGTCCGTACATGTCGGCATAGGCTGGTCGGGGCATGGTGTAGGGTTTGCCCGCCGGAACTGTATCGGCAGGTGCATGACTGAATCCCTGTGACACAACACGGTCCATGATTTCATCATGACGATCCGAAGTGGCCACACCATTGGTCAATAAATTACCAGAAACGACACGTTGAGTACCACCAATATCCACAAGTGTAATAGTTTTGGTTTCACCCGGTTCGAATCGAACCGATGCACCGGATGGGACGTTGAGACGTTTTCCAGTACTGACAGATCGATCAAAGACAAGGGCACGGTTGGTTTCGACAAAGGCATAATGACTTCCGACTTGAATGGGCCGATCTCCCGAGTTGGTAACAGCAATCTCAATGAGATTGCGACCAGCGTTCAAGACAATGTCGCCGGCATCCGGTGAGGTAATGATTTTACCAGGATAGGAATCACCAGTGACGGCATCTGCCGATGGTTCCAGTGTGGGAAAAATGTCTGGTGATGGTACTGGTAAGAAGGATCCCTCCAGGGCAAGTTCTAAATTGCCCGATTGTGCTGAAATGGGACTGTGTACCGTGAGCAATTTGGTCCCATCTGGAAAGGTGGCTTCGACTTGAACATTTTTGACAAGCTTGGCAACTCCTGGAAGTACTTGATTCAAGCCCAAGAGGGATTGTCCCAAACTCATGAGTTCCGCAACACTGGTTTGTCCATCACGGATCTTTTCCATCATTTGCATCGTAATCAATGCCACACTTTCTGGATGATTGAGACGAATGCCTCTTGCCAAACGGTATTGTGCCAATCGACCAGCATTGTGAAGTTGCAAATGATCAATTTCACGTGGAGATAGGTGCAAGTATCGTTTCGTGATGAGTCCATGGGAGTGACAAGAGTACGTGTTGTTGGTGTGCGAGTTGGTTCCGGAGGAGGGTGCAGATGGTGGTCCATGGGTTGCCACAAGCGCCGCTCTGGCGAAGCCCAAACGAGACGACGACAGGACACTGCTGCCACGACGGCAAGCGACAGAAAAAGACAACATCCTGACCGAATCTGATAGGTGATCAGTGTGATTGCGTGTGAGCTTCACTGACTTGACTGTTCACTTGTGGGTGAGTGGGTAGTCTACGACACTACGACTATGATCGCGTTGTGGTTGGATCTTTGACACATTTCTCGGGTGTCGGGGATTCCAAAAATCTACCTGATGTTCGTACTCGCTAGTAGAGCTAGTGAACTCCTGCTGTGCAGGCATTACAGCTTTACAGTTCGTACCTGCTATACCAGTACATACTAGCTGCTAGTACTACTGTACCATGAATATGAATATGAGCATATACATAGACCACACGGTAGACACGTAAACATGCATACTCGACAACTTCCAGACGAAGGAGCGGCCATCAAATGCTGTGCTGCCGATCACAACGAGAGAGACCTGCAAATCTTCCGTTGCCATCACAGAAGATACGAATTCTGTTTAGGAGTGTCAGCGAGGCAAACAGTGTGTGTCTGTCAGATTGGGTTGCGATACTGGATACGGGGATGCTCGGTCCAGTATTCAAGAATCGTGCGTGTGTCGCTACGTATCCGGTCGAAAAGATCCAACGAATTGGACGATGTCGATAACGACTACTGGTATGTACCAGGTACAGTAGTCCTCGTCGTAGGACGCTTGTACCGTACTCTTACTGGACTACTGGCACTGTACCTACCGGTAGGAGGAATAAATGGTGTACGGTAGCATCTATGGCCAATATCTTACTTCGATCTTTACGCGCTTGACGCAGCACTGGGCATTGGGGTGGCTTGTCCATGCACCATGCTACCATGCGTTATCACAAACTACAACCGACTTGAACACGTGCCGAGTGCACAAGCAAGGGCATCTGTTGGGCCGTCTTCATCACAAAATCACAAATTCTCTCGTCGGCAAACCCGTTCGACGCATTTCACCCATGATGATGCAACGCGGCGCATACCTTGTCCTTTCTCGACAATCCATTCCAACACCATTGATCCAACGAACAACGACACCCTCATTCACGACTGTCAAATACCCAATTCGAAATCACTATACCTACAATGGCCCCGGCGTCTACACCCCCACACCTCCCAACGATCGTTGGAAGCATCGTGATTGGTCCGAGCGTGGCTTTACGGTTGGAATTGGTGGTCCTGTCGGTTCTGGAAAGACGGCTCTCGTCGAACAGCTCTGTCATTTATTGCCCTGTACGTTGGCCGTCGTGACGAATGATATCTTCACACAAGAAGATGCGGAATTTCTCATTCGCAAGGGCGTATTACCAAAATCACACATTCGTGCGGTCGAAACGGGTGGATGTCCTCATGCTGCCATTCGTGAAGATGTGAGTGCCAATTTACAAGCCCTCGAGGATTTGACTCGACTCATTACTCCACCAAGTACTACGGCTACGACTACAACGACCTCAGATCCACTCTTGCTCTTGTGCGAATCTGGTGGGGACAATTTGGCCGCTAATTTTAGTTCGGAATTGGCCGATTGGACTATATACGTGATTGATGTTGCTGGAGGTGATAAAGTCCCACGCAAGGGTGGACCGGGGATCACACAAAGTGATTTGTTGGTCATCAACAAGATTGATTTGGCAGATGCTGTCGGAGCATCGTTGGAAGTTATGGAACGAGATGCAGCACGAATGAGAGGGACGGCACCCACGATTTTTGCTTCCGTCAAGAATCGAACACGATTGGATCAGATTGTCAATCTCATTATGGATCAATATCATTTGGCAACGGGAGCGACCAAGAAGTAAAACACAGTGGCGACAACGTAGGGGAGCAACACCCCCTCGAGTCCAATCAATTCTTCGACTTTGTGCCAATTTAGTGACGTACCGAATAGTAAGTGATTCAACGATCCATATTAGAACGACCAATCTATTTTACAAGAGCAATGCATTGGAGAATAATGGATGTATGAAATACAGAAATTTGCGTAAATCATGCCGAATCGGCAAGTGGCGAGTGTAGACCACGAGCAGCTATCGTCCCAACGATCGAAGATAACGCCGATGATGCGGATGTTGGTAGTCATCCGATCGAAAGTAAAAGCACGTCAGTGTCACACTTGGAATCCATACCAAAAAAAGACACAATAAATCCTTGACAAAGCCATCCAATTGACCCAAGGTCGATTGATAGAACATGGTTTGTAATAATCGTAGCCAAACAAAAAAGGAAAGTAAACTCATGACAATGGCAATATCAGGTTTGCCACGACGATGACTGGCGCTGTTGTTGATGTTGTTGCTGCTGATGCTGCTGCCATTATTGCTGGTTGGAGCAATAGGGACGTTCAGGAGCAATTCACCAGCTTCCATCTGCGATAAATTATCAGAATCAGTCATGGGAGACGCCAGCATAATGGATGTTGTGGTTGTATTGTTCAACGCTGTTGTGGAGTGCATACTATTCGACGTCGTCGACGTTGTGGTTGTTCCGTAGTTAATGATCCTCACCGGACTTGCGATTCCACTCGCTCCATGTGGTTCATGATGACTGCGTAAACTCTGACTCGAATACGACGTATGCGTCGATGCTGGCAAATGAATGATATTGCCACCAACTTGATGATAGGACATGACTATGTGTCGAGCGGTGTGAATGACGTAACGCACGGATTGCCTTTGGAGAAAAAAATGAGGAGCGTCCGAGACCAGCGACAACAAAGAAATCACCTTTGTTGGAGGACCAAATCAAGGAAGTGAGGTCGATTATGCTGCAACAGACTATATAGACTATAGACTGCAGGTGTACCAATGGCAATACGAGATGGGGTTGCGATGTGAGACAATCCGCACGATGAAGCCAGTACTGGTACGAGGTTGATTACGATTGCAATGTTGTGCCTTGTGCCCCCTCAACAACAGAGCTCTCGTACAGGAGGAATCGTATCCAGGTGACCCGAATACCAGTACCCTGTACACTGTACACTGTAGTATTTGAAGACACTTTCTCTCTTCGAAACGAGAACTGTCGAGAGCGACACGTACGAAAGTGTCACTATGTTACGTCATCATCTGATTGCATCGCTGTTTACGAGAGAACCTCGATGTCGTCGCCGATACCATCTCTTATCTAAATAAATATATATAGATAAGGCCTACATAATGTACTGCAACTCTACAATTGTGTATGCATGTACAGTACAGTAATCAAAACGCTTCAACAATCACACTTCTTTCTACTGTCCTACAAGTACCGGTAGGTGCTGCAGTTGTATAATAGAATCGTCATAGTGTCATAGACAACAGATTTGTACTGTACTGCGTAGGAATACTGGATACTGGTGGAGAACATTTTACACCATAAAAAAATGCGCGCCAGTTTTTAAAAGCTTACCACGTAAAAAATGTAGGAAGAGCAACATCTGGAAAGGGCGATACCAATTCCAACCAAAGGAATGGCGGCAACATCTATAATCATGGAGCACGACAACACGACACATGTCAACAACACAAAACAATCCCCTCCATTGAAACTCATCCCTGTGCATGCTTCATCTGAGCAGTGCAGCAAGAACAACATCCACCATTGTTTCCTTCCACAAAGCCGCTCTTTCTACCCTTGCCCTCGCTAGTTCCAACATGGATGCAACTACTACTACACTCCGAGTACAACTCTTATCCGAACATGCCACCATGCCATCCAAGGGATCTCCCTTTTCCGCTGGATACGATTTGTCCGCATCGACTGCCATGACCATTCCTGCCCTGGGTGGTCGAGCCCTCGTCCCAACCGACCTTGCCATTGCATGTCCCGTCGGAACCTATGCTCGCATTGCACCTCGATCAGGATTGGCCCTCAAACATGGTATTGATGTCGGTGCCGGAGTCGTCGATGCCGATTATCGTGGACCTGTGGGAGTAATTCTATTCAATTTTGGGAAGGAGGACTTTCAAGTTACCAAGGGTGATCGGATTGCACAATTAATTTTGGAAAAGATTTGCACGGCAGAAGCCGTTCAAGTGGAGGAACTTGATGATACGAAACGAGGGGCTGCTGGATTTGGATCGACAGGTGTTCAAGACAAACGAGCTCGAACAATCTCACCCAATAACTCCGGCGATGATGAAAATGTTGCTGTGGATCCTTAGAACGACAAGGGGATGTCAGTGGAGCAGTAGTCTAGACATAGTGAATGTGTAATGAATGCTGAGCCTCTCCATATGCACTCTAATCTTTGAAGTCGATTCCGTGATGCTATCAAAAACTTGATGGTACGACGTTGCACTCACGTCCTACCTATTGTTTATGGTAAACGCCTGTTGCAGATCATGGACGACAACAGCAATACACAACGCACACAACGATCCTGATCTTAGTATTTGCTGACGAATAATCTATAGTCTACGCATACTCAGAGTACACTCACGATCGTTTGCAGGGTGACTACAAGCATGTCTAAAAGACCTCATCGTCCGTGGCACCAGTCGAGTCCGACTTTTTCTCGGCGAACCATTGGATCATTTCACCAAACAACACCACGCCGCCATCATTGATGTCCATTTCAGCAAAAATCTCTTCGGCGTCGCTGCCCAAGTCCAACTTGTCGGCGGCCTTCACAAACTCTTCCTTCGAGATACGTCGGTCACCATCGGAATCGACAGATTCAAAAATGTGCCACAGATTGTTGTAGTAGACGGCGTAACGCATAAAGAAAGCGAATTCCGATTTGCGAACGAAGCCATCACCGTTACGATCAGCCGCTTTGTAGGCGGCCATGATAGCAGGCTTGTTGTTCAATTCGGGGTACGACATGACGATGCCCTTGTCAAGCTCCGCGAGAGACAGTTTGCCAGATGCATTTTCGTCGAGCCGATCAAATAGCTGCATGGTCTCGGCCTCTGGGGGCATCTTGACGTTCTGGAGTCCTTCAGGAATGAGTTCTGGTTCAGAGTCTTTCTCAGTGTCCTTTGTTCGCTTGCTGACGGACCGCTTTCTCGCCTCAAGATCCTGAAGACGCTTCTTCAAATCAGAGACGTTCTTGTCATCAGCACCAAGGTCAGCTTTATTCTGCGCCAACCAGTGACAGAATTCATCAAACAGAATAATTCCACCGCCATTGACATCGATCTCACTGAATACTTCATCGGCATCACGTGGCAAATCCAATTTGTTCGCAACCTTGAGGAATTCTTGTTTCGTAATACGACGATCGCCATCTTCGTCGAGCGCCGTGAACAGACTCCAGAGATTGTTGTAATACACGACATAGGAGAGGCAGAAGGGGAATTCTTGACGATCAATAAAGCCATTGCCAGATGTGTCGGTTGCCTTGAATGCTCGCATGAGCGCAGGCTTGTTGTTAAGGTCAGGATACAACATGACGATCCCCTTGTCCAATTCAGCAAGAGACATTTTTCCAGAAGCATTCTCGTCGAGTTGATCAAAGAGCTCTAGCGCCTTTTGTTTGCTTGGCAATTCAATGGTTGAGCTAACGATCGCAACGCTGTCGCTAGGCTTGCTAGTCATGATAACCGTCGGGATTCTAGGAGTGCGGGAAGCAGGAGTAAGGGAGGGCTTTGGCTTGGTTGGTGTAGAAGTATTTTGAAATTTCAAACTTTTGCCAGGCGACGTGATGGAAGGTTTCTTAGCGGACGAAATCGACGCCGACGACGCTGTAGGACTGGTCATTGGCTGTCTCGAAGGAGGGGCACGTGATGGATTGGGAGCAAGGGTTGCGCAACGAGGTAGAGGACTCGAGGATGTCTTGGACGGGGTTGCTTTGGAAGGAGTTCCCCATTGCGGAATTTCCTGAACTCGATCCTTCTCTGCTTCTTTCCACACTGAAAATTGCTGGTTCCGAAAAGCAGTCGTTGTTGTTCGGGAGAGACGGTGGAGTGGGTCTTCTTTCACCATGCTGGAGTAAGAGAGTGATTGAGACAGTGATGAAGTGCGCGTTGCTTCTTGATGTGGAGGCGACTCCAATTATGAGAGATGTGCTTGATACTGCACCTGCAAGCATGTGAGCAAGGAGCAAGACTGCCCTCTACGAGCATATCATAGGACTCGTCTACCTTGTCGGTACATAGCTACGGCAGTAGGAGTACCAGACACTGCTAGTATGCATAGGAGGCTATTGTAGCCACGCACAGTGAAAGATTCGTGTCCACGAGACAGGGTTTCAAAATCCCACGATCGCGTGCATCTCTTCCGAACGTGTATGATATGCAATATCCATACGAAGTTTCAGTGCAGGGTACTGTACTCTAGCCCCCGTACTGCGAGTACCAGTACTGGTACAGTAGCTGGAAAACCAACGGTTACGGCCTGCGAGTACTACACAGTTCGTATAGTATGGTTGATATAATAAAGATACAAGTACGAACTCCCGCTTCACAGAGAGAGGGAGAGTTTTAAAACCAGAAATCTATTGTACGACTTGACATACCGCGTTGATAATGCTAAGGAGCAGTTGACTCACACGATGGCATACACCAAGATCGGAAGAGCGGTCATCCCTCATCTAATGAAGGACATGACAACTCTACAACGCCCGCCATCCAATCTCATTTCGACGACAGTAGAAATCAATTTCCTGCTCCATACTTGGAGTGAATTGCAAGTTCAAGGGTCCTGCTGCAAAGCCTTGAATCCTCAATGAAGTCAATGTTCGACTATTTTTCATGGCGGCAATGAGGGCACAACCTCCTACGTAAGTCATTTTGTTGTATTCTAATGACAATTCTCGAAGACCTCTCATCAACGGCAAATTTTGACTGAAAGTAAACAAGTGGTGCAAAAAGTACAATTGCTATTCCAGATAATGCGGGCCTGGAGACGGGAGCAACAACTGGAGCGGGGGTGGGAGCGTCTGGTGGCGCAGGCGCATACTGGTTCCTTGAATTGCAAAACAAACCACCTTGGCAAGCATTGCTGTCTCGTCCATTGTTACAACCGGACATGCCTTCCCAACATGGACAATCTTGCGTGCAGGGGTTTTCAAGGAATCGGTCACGCGACCGAGCTCCACTGACTGACACACTGAATTAGTAATTCACTTGCTGGATGTCTTCCTCTGAGGCTTTTACGCGCTGTCCAATTTTCTCACAAATGCCTTCAGGTGCTGTAGTAGTGTCTCCTTTCTTCGAAAGGAAGTATTTCCCATAGTGCATAACCGAGCCGTAGTCGTATGGACTTCCAAGAAATTGTGCAGAACACTCAATACTATGATCACCACTGCACCACTGGGATATCGACGGCCCAGGGCCAGTGGCCCGTCAGCTTCGTATGGCTTCTCCAAAGCAGCGCACGGAAGGATTTCTTGCGATAGATATGTTACACAAGTCGAATGTATCGACAATCCACCTCTGGACGTGCCGATTTTCAGGCGTTTGCAAGTTTCAAACCGAACCCGCGTATAACTTTTGTAGAACTGGCAATTGTATATTAAGTATATAGAGTCTTCTGTTGTGGCTACTTATTCCAATCTATGTTTCACGCATACCGACCAATGGCCAGGACACCCATGGCAGCAGTACATTTCCGTTCCCGGAGGCAAATTGTCCTTGCAAAGGTCGCAAACAAAATTGCTTTGTGACTGAACCTGCGCCAAGGCAGCGTCGTGACCTGACGGACACTTCATGGACGGTGTGCGTATGCCGCACTGGCGGCAGGAGTCTTTATCGGTGCAGGTTCCCCAGTCGCATAACTGGCAGTAGTATACGTACGAGCCGTGAGGCGCCACTCGAAAACAATAACTGCAGTAAAAGCCCGTCCAGATGACGTTGAGTAGGAGGTAGGCTTTGTGATTGGAGGGACAAGTTTGGCCAGCGTCTCCCATCGCGGCCATGGTCTGGCACGGTAGACAAATGTCAAAACTGCACTGTCGACAGCCCATCATGGAAAAAGTCATTCCGCTAGCGCCTCCGCAGCAATCGCATGTGTGCGTGACCGGAGACGGCTGGCAGTTGTGATGGTTCGGGCACTGCACGTTGGCGGTTTGTCCAGCGTCTCTCATGGCCATGGTCTGGCATGGTAGACAAATGTCATAATTGCACTGTCGACAGCCCATCATGGAAATAGTGGTACCGCTTGCGCCTCCGCAGCAATCGCAATTGTTCGTGTCCGGAGACGGCTGACAGTTGTGATGGTTTGGACACTGCACGTTGGCGGTTTGTCCAGCGTCTCGCATCGTGGCCGTGGTCTGGCACGGTAGACAAATGTCATAATTGCACTGTCGACAGCCCATCATGGAAATAGTAATACCGCTTGCGCCTCCGCAGCAATCGCAATTGTTTGTGACCGGAGACGGCTGGCAGTTGTGATGGTTCGGACACTGAATGTTGGCGGTGGTGCCGAATGGGTACACAAGGCCTGGTTTTGGCAAGGTCTGGAACGCCCGAAGCTGCTGTTGGTAGCACTGCATGATTTGCTGAGACTGCTGCTGGCTTGCAGAAGTACTGTTTTGATGATGTTGCGACGAGGACGTGGTCTGGCTCGCCTGGAGCTGCTGTTGGTAAGTCTGCATGATTTGCTCTGTCTGCTGTTGGTAAGTCTGCATGATTTGCTGAAACGGCTCCTGGCTTGCAGAAATACTGTTTTGATGATGTTGCGACAAGGACGTGGTCTGAATCGCCTGGAGCTGCTGTTGGTAAGTCTGCATGATTTGCTGAAACGGCTCCTGGCTTGCAGAAATACTGTTTTGATGATGTTGCGACAAGGACGTGGTCTGGATCGCCTGGAGCTGCTGTTGGTAAGTCTGCATGATTTGCTGAAACGGCTCCTGGCTTGCAGAAATACTGTTTTGATGATGTTGCGACAAGGACGTGGTCTGGATCGCCTGGAGCTGCTGTTGGTAAGTCTGCATGATTTGCTCTGTCTGCTGTTGGTGAGCCTGCATGACTTGCTGATAGTGCTGTTGGCTTGCAGCAATACTGTTTCGATGAGGTTTCGACGAGGACGATTCCGAGACTGCCGCACCAGCGATGCGCAATAGGTCTCCACCGGGAACGCCCAGACCAGACAACACCGCTCCGGTCACGGACACTGCTGTACCAGCCGCACCGGCCACTCCCGCAATACGATTCGGTTTGTTGCTGGTTTCGAGGGTAACGTTATTACCAGCCCTCTGACAGGAAGCCAGCATGCACCGCCCATGTTCGACAGCTCCCGGGATTACGAGAGGTATCATTTGGTTCTTTTGAAGCATCTTCTTGACAATCTTGTGGGTCTGAATTCCGCAATGAATGCATTGACCATTTTTCAAGCGATTGTTGATCACCTTCTGGGATGAAACGGTTTTCGTGGTAGGGCTGCTCATCGGGTGAACTCTTCTCTCTTGTTGGTGTTGACGCACAGCGGGGGCAAATGTTTGAGCGAATCGACGTGCGTGCTATCATACCACCTCAACGCATAGGTTTACAAATACTTCATCGATATCTATTTTTCAATCGGGGGAATTCAGGCGTTCCACCGAAACGTCATACGTTTCGAGCCCCATACGAACCAATGGATGGATGCATCTGGCGTACGTAATTAAGGTTGAAATTTTCTCTCAGTTGAAACTAGAAATAATTACCATTATCTAATCCGGCCATTCCCGAACTCGAGTAGCGGTTGCAATCCTTTTCCTACTGTGTGACCTATTCGTATCCGGTATGGTATGCACGCTCACAGCAGCATATGCGAATGCTGGTGACCGATGACTCACGATGGGTTAGGGCTATGACCTATGACCTATGACCTATGACCTATGACCTATGACCTATGACCCTTCCCAGTCTTGATTACTCGTACGTCACAAGATTTCCAATTGCTGCGGTCTCTGGAATTGAGAATGTCAATTGGCTGGTCCAGATTCACCAACGCTTCATTACGCAACGAACAGCGTGTTTGCCGAAGAATAGTACTTGAAGGCAATGCAACTTGAGATCGCAACCATAGTACAACACCATACGTTGACAAGAACCCTTTCGCGCACTCTGGACTAAATGTTTTCAAAGGAATTTGGGTTTTTAAGGTCAAGGGATTCCTGGACGGAACTCCATCAAGATTTAAAACGGAAGGATAGGCGACCAGGCAAGTCGATGACAGCAATGTGTTTGCACAAGCGGACTTGAAAGGAGAAGTTTACTTGGAATTCCCAAAGTGTTTGGGCCGAAGTCTGGAGCCAATGGCATGTTGAAACATTGAAACTGATGCAGACTCCGCAAAGCACCGCACACATCCATTGAAAAGCTTCGCAATGGATTGATTGAACGAGCATGTACTCTGCCCAAAAAATGTCCGTTCTTATCCACGAAGCATGGGATTCTGTTTGTTGTGATTGTCGCCGACGCTATCTTTGCTGAGGCCGCCCGTGGCTGTTCTTGACGAAGAAATTTGATAGTTTCTGCATGCATTCCAACTTCGAAACGAACGCGTCGTTGGCGCTTTCCTTGCCATTCAGATCACCAAAGTTGGACTTCGCACCATGACTGAAAGTAACAGAGTCTCTGCACCCACTGACCTGACTCCGATTGGAAGTGATTCGGGATTAATCACTGTTTGCCGAGGCTTGAAAGTATCGAATGGCTATTGGAATGCGGATATACTCTTATCGGCTGGCACGCACTCGGACAACACATTTGCTGCACACCAAACCGCTCGATTCTCTCATGCACCACGTCGATCACACGCCATTGCGATCAAGTGTACGCTACGCTACCTCAAGGAAACTGACGACAAGGGTATGATTATGGCACCGACAGCGGGTTGATCGTTATGTTGAGTTACAGTTGAGAATGAGGAAAATCTGGTCTCTGTCAATCACAAACACGGGGATAACAACATGTACAAAGCGAGTCCATTCCTATGGTCTCTAAGATTCAAACGCAGATCGCCTTGTGCAGTATGGAGGCTGAGTATGTTGCGTTGTCGCAATCGATGTGCGACCTCATCCCGATTCGTCGATGGCTTTAAGAAGTTCTTGTCAGTCCCGGTTCAAGTTGCTCCAATGATATCATATCATTCGCATTCCAAGCGTTGGGAGATGTTAAAGGCAGGTCTATGCCATCGAATCTCACGCAATTCACTGTGTTTGAGGAGAACCAACTGACTTGTTTAAAGTTTGCTCGTGTGGCTCAATTGAGCCCTCGTATCCAACACATTGGTATCCCCTATCTCAGGCTTCGCTCAAAGGTTGAGGGTCTTCATATTCACGTTGAACCCTTCCCTACTACCGACCAACTTGCTGATCAATCTTACAAGAGGCCTCAGTTCTGTTCCATCTGAGTTTTCCTTTCGCATTCTGATGATGCAGGCCGGATGCAACTTTTAGGAAGTGACGCGTTCACCGAAGGAACGCGAAAGAACTGGTTTTATAGTTAGACAAGTCAGAACGTTATTTTGTAGAACGATATAACGTAGCCGCGCAGTAGTAGCATTTTTATTTAACCTATGCACCTTCGATTTCAACCTCTTCTTCTGGTTTGGCATTCTCTTCATCAGATGGCACTACTTTCTCTACTTCGGCATCCTCCTCCTCCTCGGGGACGTCGGCTAATTTCGTCTCTTCGTGGGCATTGTCATCACCCTCGTCGGCATCGTCATCACCCTCGTCATCATTGTCGTCATCATTATCGTCGTCCTCAACATCATTATCATCGTCGTCCTCCTCGTCGTCCTCATCGTCAGTCGCAACACTACTACTAGTAGCAGTAGTATCATCCTCTCCACTTGTCGTTTTGTCGTCCATTAATTTGGACAAGGTTGGATTCTTGAAGGGGCGTTCTAAATTGCGTCCCAAAACATAGACTTGAAAGAGGGGTGAATAATACAAATTCATGAGACCCTGTACGGTTTGGAGGTACAACGGCTGAGTTTGTCCCATTTTGTAATGCAAAACCATAGGAATGCCATGTTCATCAAGAGACCGCCATTCATGGACTTGATTTGGGCCAAATCGTATTCCAGGACTGTGGATTGTGAGGAAAGAAGAGACGATGCGAGATTCTTAACTTGAGTGTTCTGAGTGGACTCGAGGATCTTGGAAAAGGGACTCGTCATTTGGATGGGAGTTCGATTGTTGATGGATTTGGCTTGGAGTCGAACATAAAGTAGGAACAACTGCAGAAGAATCACGTATGCAATGTACAGAAAACTGGTTACGGAGAATGAGAAAGAAATGGATGTGAGTTGGAAGGATGAAACGTGGCTGGGAAACGTCGTCGATGATATGTCCATCAAACTTACCGACCAGCTCGAACTACGGTTGGATTGAACATATCTAGCTTCCGAGATAATAGCATCACCCCAATGACAGAGTACATTTGCATCGAGGGGGAGGGTATGAGCATTTCATCGTACTCGCTGATAGCTGCAACGTCCGTTGATGCTACAGCAGATGTTTCCTCTTCGTCAGATTCTTCATCCTCGTCGTCGGCTTCTTCATCAGCGTCGGCTTCTTCTTGTTGTTGATCCTCCTCCTCCTCCTCCTGCTCTTCTTCTTCGTTCTCTTTCGTGACGTCCTCCTCAACCTCATTATCGCCGTCGTCTTCGACGGTTGCGCCAGCTCTCAGTGATTGTAGGACATTATTGAGATTTGGAGCACAGCCAATATCGACGTTTCTATTGTCGATAATGTTTCCGCGACCATGTTGGTTGGTGATGGAAATGGTGCATAACGAGCGTTTGCTGCCCCATTTTCGGATTGGTCGAAACGTGGCCGACACTTGCAGTATACAAGCATTGAGGAGTAGCAGTCGGAGCAAGGAGCAGTGCGTCATGATCCAATTCAGTCGTCGTTTTGCTGTGTACTGAATCCAGTGTATCGAACCGTGTGTGCTTTTGTGTCAGGGAATCTAAACTTGAGAATACTCACTGTCTCCTCCTGAAATCAATCCAAGTCGACAGACGAATGATATGGTGAGCTGTTCGTTGTTTGATTTCACGGTAAGGACTGAATTAGTTTTGCAGCACAGTCGTATTTCACTCCATCTGGCTTCGAGGACATGTACTGGACCTGCTTTGGCAATGAATTTAGATACCGGTATGCATTTTGATTTTACTTGCAGTTTGCAGTTCACATCTCATTGGCATCCATGGACCGAATCCTTTGACATTGCCCACTGACACCGAAACACGTGGAGGTTTGATGCCTGTTGCCGCACAGGAATCCGATACCATAAAGCTGTGTACAGTACTGTGTAAATATAATACTACAGCATGTTTATAGTACTGGGTACTGGACGACTGTATCATTCTTGCCATTGGAAACCAGTTTTTCAAAGTTTTGGTGGCTGGAGATGCCTGCGACAGTGGATAGTGCTAGTAGTCCAACCTACAGTACCGATAGAGCTGGCGGCAAAGCAATGAACACATGCATAGCACCAAAGTACGTCTACTGCTACCTGGTATGTACTGTGGTCCATGGCGCAACCAAACACAAGACAACAAGCGCTCTCTGTCATTGAAAACAAACAAAAAACGTACAATTACCTTCGCCCTTTGCATATATATGATACAAGACGAGTGACATGACAGCAATAGCAACTGACAGTCTCTATCAAATTGCAGGTGCAGTTATTGCTGTGACAATTCTTCAGCTCCTGCTTGTGACCAATGCCGTGGAGCTATCGAAGGAAAGTCGACGGCGCATTCAACATGCCACGACCGGTCAGCTCATGATTGGTGTATCGTTCATCTTGCCACTGCATGTTTGCACAGCAGCACTATTCGCAGGTATTGCACTACTGCTCTATGTGTACAATTTCCATAATGCTTGGTACAAGAAAACCTTTGGACCCCTCTTGAGACCATCGGAACAGAACAAATTGCCTGGAGCCTTTTGGTTTCTGGTTGGAACATGGATTACTGTCCTGCTTGTTTGTGTCGTCGGTGTCATTGACGTTGATGTTGGTCGCTACGCCATCTTGTGTCTCTCCTATGCGGATCCCATGGCTGCATGGATTGGATCATCGATTGCAAGTCCTCGAGTTTTCGGTACCAAGGCAACACTCGCTGGTTGTTCCGCTGCCTTTGTCACGGCGTGTGCCATTGGTACAGCTGTGCTGGGAACTGGAGATCGGCGGGCACTAGAGATTGGAATAGGAGCCTTGGCGTGTACTGTTGCTGAATGTTTGCCTCTCGGAAACGATAATCTACTCATTCCGATTGGAACGGCTGTGGCCGTACAGTTGGTACGAATGTATTGGTGAACAAAGATGTATGATAGAAAGAATGTATTGAAGTACAGGAATTAAGGCGCTACCACTTTGCATACTCAATGATGGAATCTCCAAATGCAATACGCAACGCTGCCATGGAGGTCCATATGGCATATTTGCTCACACCTCTCCTGCGTAACTGAAACAACATCCATCCAAGACCGAGAAATGGTACGAACCTGAAACCCATCGATCGGAAGCAAGCTACATAGGGCATACCCAAAGACACGGCGTATGCCATGTGAACGGTGTGGGTGGAAAGGATTCCCTTCCGAGACAAGGTCATGAGGAAAGCCGCGATCTGAATGGGAAACATCACCGCCAATCCAAAGGCGGGGTTCCCAACGGCCAAACAGGCCAGGGTCGCGAGGAACTGACTGTACGCATAAAAGTATTTGAATCGCTTCTGAGTCTCGATGGAACACCCTGGCCAGTATGGCATGGTGGCGGTGGTACTCTCCGACTCGTGTACACGCAGCCGTCGAGTCGCCTCGTCGGCAGCAAGGCTTGTGGCAAGAACGGAGAGAGCAGATGCCGTGACGCAGAATTGGCGCCATCCCGGAGCATGATTCTTGGCCACAGACAGCCAAGCGAGAAATGTCACAACGACTGATCGGCAGGCGAAGACGATGCTGTGAACTCGGAGTTCCGACCAGATCATGGGCTTGCCAACTACTCGCTCTCGAGGGACTGTGTGAAAGATGAGCGATGACAAACTGAGAACGACATGAGGGATGAGACACAGGGGAGCAGTAATGCTCACGCCCTTCCCAAGCCGCGTGCCGAATCCGGCCGAAGGGTCACCGAAGTAAAGTTGGCTATAACGGAAGATGTAATGAAGGAGGACAAAGACGCCAGCGTACTTGTGTATACCGATAGGTCTTCCTTGGTGAAGAGTTTGGCCCGCCATCGAGCTTTCTTGATGGGAATATCAAGCGACTGTTGTCTATCATTTTCATTGAAGGTGCCTTGATCGTTGCTGTCTGTGACGACCTCAAAGTCCTTGAGCATTTCATAGGCCGCACGGGAATGCCCCGCTCCGTCGAATGCCTTGGTGGCGTCCTTGCCATGAAACCTCTGTAGCACCTTGACACCGCCGGGATGTGCCTTGGCCCATGACGAAAGATCGTAGGTCTTGTTGTGAATGGTCAACAAGCAAGGCAAGTCGATTTCTGCGGAGACAGGTGCTGTTCGATCAAAGCGGTCCTGCTTTTCCGTCCGTGGGAGAGAAATGACATTGAGAGCTACCTGGGGCCGGAGGGTCTTGCGATGAGTGATCGACGCAAAGGTTGTGGGATAAGTCGAGAAGGCGAGTGTGGTGATGGGATGAAGAGCAATGCCGAAGGCAATGAGGAGAATACCGGTGGGTGAAAAGATTCTCATCCTTGCTTTCGATTGCAAATTGTAATGTGAAGGGTGAAGAGTCTAGTAGTGTTCTCGTTTCCAATGTAGTCATTGGACTTCGCATAGATGATGTCGAGAAGTGAACGTTGACACATTTTTGATTGGCCGGTTCGCAGTCACGTTTCTGTCATATGCGGCACCCATGGTGATCTTCGTAAGATGGTCCATTCCGAATACTCGCGAAGTCAAGGGCAGCAAATCTTGGCACGTCACTGGTCCGCAGCGTACATCGCGTTCTACTTTCCTATTTCCATCGGCATTTCATTTGATGAAAATCTATAGAAATTGAGTCCAAACATTCAATGTACGGGAGTTATGGCACTACCACTTTGCATAGTCAATGATGGAATCTCCGAATGCGATCCGTAATGCTACGAGGGAGGTCCACATAGCATACTTACTTACACCCTTCCGGCGTAATTGATACAAGAGCCATCCGAGGCCCAGAAACGGCACAAACGCGGCTCCCACGGATCGGGCTCCCACAACAAAGGGCATGCACAAAGACACTGTATACGCCATGTGATAGCCGCGAGCCGAAATAATGCCTTTCCGAACCAATGTCATGAGGAGGGATGCGAGCTGGATCGGAAGCATGACCGCAAAGCCCCATGCAGGATTCCAAATGGCCAAACAAGCAAGGGTTGCCATGAATTGGCAATAGGCATAGAACTGTTTGAATCGCTTTTGAGTCTCGATGGAACATCCTGGCCAGTATGGCATGGTAGCAGTGGTACTCTCTGACTCTTGTACTCGCAATCGTCGAGTCGCCTCGTCGGCAACAAGATTCGTGACAAGGATCGACAAACCAGATGCCGCGACGCAGAACCTTCGCCATCCTGGAGCGTGATTCTTGGCCACCGACAACCAACCGAGTAATGTCACCACGGCTGATCGGCAGGCGAAGGCGATGTTGTGAACACGAAATTCCGACCATATCATGGGCTTGCCAACCACTCGCTCTCGAGGGACTGTGTGAAAGATGAGAGATGACACACTGAGAACGACGTGGGGGATGAGACACAGGGGAGCTGCGATGCCCACGCCCTTCCCAAGCCGCGAGCCGAATCCGGCCGAAGGGTCTCCGAAGTAAAGCTGGCTATATCGGAAGATGTAGTGAAGGAGGACAAAGACGCCAGCATACTTGTGTATACCGATAGGGTCTTCCTTGGTGAAGAGTTTGGCACGCCATCGAGCTTTCTTGACGGGAATATCAAGTGACTGTTGTCTATCATCTTGATTGAAGGTACCTTGATCGTCGCTATCTGTGACGACCTCGAAGTCTTTGAGCATTTCATATGCTGCGCGGGAATGCCCTGCCCCGTCGAAGGCCTTGGTGGCATCCTTGCCATGAAATCTCTGTAGGACCTTGACACCGCCGGGGTGTGCCTTTGCCCATGCCGTAAGGTCATAAGTCTTATTGTGAATGGTCAACAAGCAAGGCAAGTCAATTTCTGCGGATACAGGCGCAGTTCGTTCAAAGCGGTCCTGCGTTTCTCTGCGGGAGAGAAATGACATGGAGAGCTGCCTTTCGGAAGGCCTTGCGATGAGTGATCGACGCGAACGTTGCGGGATTTGTCGAGAAGGCGACTGTAGTCGTGGCATGAAGAGCAATGCCGAAGGCGATGAGGAGACTACCGGTGGACGAAAGATCCTCATCCTTGATTCTTGAGAACTGTGACCGAAGAATCGCATCAAGGTGCCGTCTGCAATGGACTTCGCATTCCTTCGAATGCATTTCGTTTGAGTCTGGCTTCTCATTTTCCTGGGAGTGAACTTCAATATCCGTATATACGTGTATATATACAGTGCATCAGAATTCTTTCGAGTGAAAGTGACATACCGGGAGTCACGAGCACTGGTTTGCAATCTGCGTGATTCAAGGTACCCCGGAGTTCTCGATTACGAAACTCAATATGTGTATGCATAGCTATCATAAGTACAAGTTAACTAGCAACTGTAGCGTATACTCCGTGCCCCAAGTGTATCATTGTCGATTTACCGAATACGATAGGTTTTCTGGTCAGATGCAGGATGGTTAGAAGGATTACAGGTCTGGAGTCTGGAGTGAGAAGCGTGAGGGTATAGGGAACATAGCTCTCACTATAGCTTCACCACAAATGCACAATAGAATGGCGGGAGCCTTGTTTAGAGTAGAACGAGGAAATTAAAGGATACTGTACCACTCACTTCTTTTCTTGGTGAAAGGTGCATTGGACATTGGACATTGTCCCCATGCTCACAACACAGTGTCGTACTATACCATCGTCCGCTTGCATGTGGATGATTACTAATCGGCTATAATTGTAAACGATACACAAAGGCAAAAATGACTGAGTCGCACTCCTGGTTCCCTTCTCATTTTTGTGGACGCCGAGTCAAAAGTCACAACTACCGGTAGATCGAAAAGCTGCAGCTACGAGAGCAGGTGTACTCTAGGCAAGGGCACTATGAATGTTATAGGATTTTCTAAGCGGACTTTTGGCTGCCGCATAAAACTTTGGAAAGTTTCAGCCGAGGGTCTAGTAGTACGTTGCTTCAGGAGTCCTAGTCGACCCCTCGTTCCTGCTTAGCGTCAGGACGGCGCCCCATAGAGGGTCATATGTTGTAGGTGGTGGTGTGGCATCCTCTGTCCATCGAAAAGTAGATCCAGTGACAACGGAGTATATCAGGTCGGGCGATATCGGTTTCATCGATAATTGAATGGGAGATCTGTGAGCACCTGTCAGGTCGAGATCAACGCATGGTAGAGGTGAAGGACTAACTTTTGTTGCGAATGGCACTTCGACATTCAACCATTGCGAGTTCTTGAAGTTTCCGTCTCCGAGGGCTGTTGTAGTCGTATGCGCATGTTGACAAAACGCACTTCTTCTGGGTTCGCTCATCATTGTGTCGTCACTCAATGAGCCTTCTGAAAGAGTCGGTCGAAAGGATGGAATGTAGGCAAGACCTTGGGCGTCATGAGTCCGCCTACAAATACCATTTGGTTTGGGTCTGCGAGGACGAGGACGGAAGACGTGACACTTTGTGGTCATTTGTGAATCGACAACGTTGGTCCCTGGATTCACGAGGAGAAACTCGTCTCCTGCATGCCGACTGTGACTTGAAGCCTTGTGTGCTCGGTGAGCATTACCAATAGTGTCTCTGAACGAATGAGTAGCGCGTGTCTTTCGACCGTAGATCATGGATTCAGAACTGGTTCCCTCGCATTGCTGCATCTGTGGTGTGGTCATGATAGATGGGAACGATACCTCGAGTCGATTGGGTTCGCATTCGCCATCTGCCGGAACAACAGGAAGTCGGAAGGGGCTTGAGAAGCCAGACACTGACGCGCTTGGCATTGTTAAATCAGATTCGATGCCCATGGTCAGTGAACACTGAAGATCAATCAACAACAGTCAACAACAATCAACAAATGAAGCAGTAGTTGTGATGTCGTTCAATGGAATTTCTTCGATCTCAAGTGTGTGACAAATGAAATGTCATGCAACGAAGTCGTGAAATGTTCCCTGTGTGAACGATACTCAACGTTTCCAAGATACAGTTATACTCCGAGTATAGTACACTTAGAGAGTACTACTCCGTCACAAGCAGTGCAATTATCGGCGCCAATTACTCGGAGTACGAGATCAAGTACGTTGCGAATCCTAGATTAGGAGGCAGCAAATTGGTACAACTCCCAGTGCATTGGACGGAGACAAAGAGTCTCGTACTATTAGCAAATGACGGCAATCCTGATCCCGCCAATGGGAAGTCACGCATCACCCACTCTTCACTCAGGCCACTAATTATAATCCGGACTCGAGAGATGACGGGTGGCGCCGTACCAGGTAGTGAAAAGCTGAAACTCCAGACCCTAATTGAGCGGGTTCCAATGACATATTTTCGCGCGGGAAACTAAAATGGAATGTTAACGACCTCGTTCATTCGTCGTCTTGACTATCCAGCTGAAGTTTAACTGCAAATTTGGTGCCGGTTGAGCGTAACGGTTCGCACGACTCCTCAGAAACTTCTGTTTGTAGGAAATGGATTGAGGCCGTTGTCCTAGTAGGTAACATTTACCGTCATTTACCGGCTATTAGATCGGCAGTCGCATTTAGTCACTGACGTACGCTGTGTAGAATTAGAGGATGCGAATCACGACGTCACATTGTACTTATGCCTTCACATACAACGTATCCATACAGGAATAGTTCATATGGCATACGTCATACGTCATAAGCTATACGTCATTCGGTATTAACCCATACTGCATCAAGTGCGCGTGTGATTTGAATGGAATGACCCCAAGTCAAGAATATCTCAAATACTACATCTCTTGTATATAGTGAACGATGTATTCGTCTTACTTTTTCTTTAATTTTGATTTGTTACGTTATGAACACTCAACGCTTCCCCTTATACCAATGATCTGAATGCATAGTATGCATAACCTCACATTCTCATGATCAGAGAACCCATCAACGCATGGCACAGGCATGAAGAACCAGTGCACATCCAGAAAGGAAGTGCACACTTGTTACGATTCATTTTCCTAGTACCAGCACCTTGCCGCAGATTGACTTCAAGAAAGTTCTTCGCTAAGTCACCACAGTCTGCGTATTGAAGGAAGATTATTTTCTCTCATTCATAGAGTTATCCTCATACCATGATCTGTAGCCACAGGAGTTCAGAAGATAATGCCTACATAGAATGATACTTGATCTGTGTAGCACAACATTGAGTAGCTTGGCAATTCTGTGGGCATTGTCAGAGAGGGATTGAAATCTTGATGTGGATTGAATGGTGCACTTCACACCAGATTGACACTTGCTGGTCTCCAAGATAGCACCTTGTCTTAGCATCAAAGCAATGATAACCCGGCTCACCAGCATAGCATCCTGCTGACATAAATTCTGCATCCGTATTGTGCCCTTTGCTCTCACCACTCACCAATACTGGAGGCTTGCGTCCTTCCTATAAGTTGGATCCCAGCTACTCCTCAATTTGATGGATTTCTTCATAAAAGCAGTTGAAAAAAAAATCCTAACATGATCAACGCTTCCTTGAATCTAGCTAATGACTCAGTAAAATAAAAGACAGTTTATTAAAATACAATTCTTCTTTTGCTTCACCATTGAACTGATCCCACTACTATGGTGGCTGGGGGGGGTGCAAAAAACAAGTACTTTGGGTTGCAATTGAAGCTCTCATTAAAAATCATTACTTTAGTTCTTAATCTGTCTTTGGCAAGCATCATCATGATTCGTATTTATGAAAATGCTATGATAGTATTCTAGAAGCATGCTCTTCTGAAATAGCAGGCAAGTGCATTGTCACATTCTTCCAAACAGCAGAAGAAGCACACCATCATCACGTCATGCCTCCACTTTGAACTTATAGTCAAAGTCAAACGCACAGCAATGATGAGTTTTGAAAATTGTTGATAATCTTGTCAACTGCCATCGGACTTGTCCTTACTTCATTGATATATTTATTATGCACTGCCACGCACGATACCCTGCTGTTTCTATAGACACTGAATCCATGCGCTGGCGTTATAGGGCCCAACTTGCAATTTCTCTCCCCTCACCTCATTGCTAGTCAAGTACTGCTTGATTGAGCACATCCTTGATATCATATGTTGGACGATCATCACACTCATCATCAAGTAAATCATTTCGCTTGGCTCTACACAAAAAAGCTTTGGAATTAGGCCGGTCCTTATAGAACGACAAAACAGAAACAAAGAAACTCCACTTTTGTTTCTGTTTTGTTGAATAGTCGTCCCTTATGGTCAACAAAAACTCCAACATTTATTTATTTAGTTCTGTGGAGCCCAAAAAACAACCCATTTCCGACAGAAAAGGTTTTCCGATCTGTCGGGATTTCACGACAACAAAACAGAAACAAAAACGTTTTGTATGCCTGATTCCGTGTAAAACCCAACCACCACCACCCATTCCAATTTGCAACGTCAGAAGGCAGTCAACAATCAAACGGTCATTGCCCGTTTTCTTTTGACAAAAAAACTTGTCTCCAAGACATGCTTGCGCGAAGTAAATCATTTCCACATTGCTGTATGTGACGAAACGTATTGTTTTGTTGACAACTGTTGGGGACGAAAATCGCTGATCCGACAAAACAACAACAGAAAAGATTCTCCGACGAGTTTTGCTTCTGTTTTGTCGCACTGTAAGGAATGGATGCTAGCTACCGATGTTGGTAGGTAGCTAGCATACAATAGCTACGACCGGTAGTCCAGAATCCACAGTCCCAAGACCTACCCGTGGTAGCCGTGCGTTACTCCAGGCGTTAATTAGCAAAAAAAAAAACTGAAAATCTAATTAACGTGCTGCCGCTGTATCCGACTTAGGAGATACTCGACCCACACGGTTCAACACTACTGCCGTGATGGTAGTTGCATCAAACGGTTCCATTCCTTCGTGGAGTTCTCAGGTACCTTGTACTATACGTCGGCGGGTACATTTGCCGGTCTGAAATAGGACTGTATTGTTCTTACTCCCTGCCGTGATTGCTCGCGTACTCGTCGGAGGCTGTCGCGTATTAACGGCGTGTTCATTGTTATCCAATTTCGTAACCCATGGGGCCGCTGCAGATGCGTCATCACATCGGTATGTAACAATTGCTGTACCGGTCGTTCCATATGGTGGCAATTGTCGTATATGGTGGTGAGCCCGTGTGATGGCGCTTCGTTCAATCGCTTGTTTTGCGCGTAGAGTATGGCCGTGAACATCATCATTCCGCATTTTCCATACGTGCTGCCACTGCGTCCATATCACTGTTATCAAATTTTTTTGCCATTGTGTTCCGGTGCGTCGATATTTTGTGTGGTTACGATGTCGATAGTAATACTCGTCTTGTAGGCGTGTCCATTCTGTACTGAACCTGCCGTTAAATATTTGCCGCCATCCAATTTGATTCTGCTGGTAGATGAGCCGCCGAGTCTCCTCGGGAAAGAAAATGGGACTGACGATGTCGGGGCTGCAGTCATCGAACCACTGAGTGATAGCTTCTTTGAAGACGTGACGTAAGATTGGGCTGGTGTTGGCTTTTGCGTGGAATCTGTCGAGTTCGGACCACCAGCGTTCCCTCCATTTTTTTCGTGTTATATGTGGGCATCGAAGGATGTGATCTCGAGTTTCTTCGGGATGTTCACATGCAGGGCACTTGCGATGTCCGAAGTCGAATTTGTTGAGTAAGGCATGCGTTGGGAGGCAATCGTGCACCAACTTCGATGTATGAACCATGGATGACTTCCGACTACGAAATACGCGTCCGTGAGCATGCCAATTAAGCAGCAACTGTTCGCATCGTGTGATCCGACCACGCGTATTTTGCTTGGATTTGAGCCTTGAGAGCTGGTCCGGTTGCGAGAAGCCGAATCGTGTCCTCGTATTTGCCCGTGATGGTGCCTGCTGTGTCATGTACCAGATGTGCTCCTGATCGTGTGGACAGAAGGACGAAAGGTCGGGTGTTCCGTACTGGTTTTGATAGCGGCCGGCTTGCTTATCCGCATCAACGTTTAATTGCGCAAGGAGTGGTAATCGATCGTATGGATGTTTGTCGTCTTGATGACCTTTGACGTGAGTGATGGAAACTCTCGGTAACATTCTCATACCTTCTTGAATTTCAATTAACAGATCCCATTCGTTAATTAGCAGTACCGGTACCCTAGCTCGCGGTACATACAAGTACACAAGTACAAGTACAAGTACAAGTACAAGTACAAGTACAAGTACAAGTACAAGTACAAGTACATACAAGTACAAGTACAAGTACAAGTACAAAGTACAAGTACAAGTACAAGTATACAAGTACAAGTACAAGTACAAGTACAAGTACAAGTACAACAAGTACAAGTACAAGTACAAGTACAAGTACAAGTACAAGTACAAGTACAAGTACAAGTACAAGTACAAGTACAAGTACAAGTACAAGTACTGTACATCCAAAAATGTGATCAATGTCTTCGTTACTCTGGTTCTTCATTGCTGTGGTATGATCATAGGAACTACCGCTAGAGGAACTGTAGGTTGTCCACTGTGCACTCTACTACCGTCGTTGGAAAAGATACGGTATGTGATACATCCATGTTGCCCATGTTGCATTTTTGTTGCGTCCTTGTGTGGATCATTTCCAATATGGTCGGTAACGATTACACGATGGCAACACCCTGACCTTGGTGGCTCTAACTCCTTCGATTCAGATGAAGTACCAGTATCCATTCCTTGCTTCGACTTGTCTTCTCTTGCACGTGAAATTTGTCATTCCTTTGGCGCTTCAAGCACATAATTCCCAAAGGCCGCAACTTTTCCCGTACCAGCGCGAAGGAGTGGAAAGGCTCGTAGAAGCGAAACGCGTACTCCTGGCGGATGAAATGGGACTGGGAAAGACGGTCCAATGCATTGCAGCCATTGACAAACTATGCAAACATGATTTGTCAGTGTTGATTGTATGTCCCAAATCTGTCATGGGCGTTTGGGAGAGTGAACTTGGCCAATGGATGGAATCTCCATTTGTCCTCCAGATTGCGTCGCCCAAATCCTTTCCTCATCCTTCCGACGGATCGATTACACTGATCAACTACGATATTTGTTACAAATTTCGGGATCAACTGCACATGCAAAAATATGACGTTTTGATTTGCGACGAAGCACATTATCTCAAATCCTTGACGACAAAGCGAACTCTGACTGTCCTAGGAAATGGCAAACAAGCCACCCGGGAATCCATGCGGAGTATACATGGCTACTAACTGGAACACCTGTTCTCAATCGACCAATAGAGCTCTATCCACTTTTACGTGCGATTGCTCCAGACCAATTTGCTGATTTCGATGCATTCGCCAATCGATACTGCAACCCCACACCGGCACAACGTGGACGATACAGTGTCATGGACTATTCTGGTGCTAGCAATTTGCCAGAACTCTCCCAACGACTGGAACCGTACATGTTGCGACGGTACAAGATGGATATTCTGACGCAATTGCCACCCAAATTCCGTTCGTGTGTTTGTTTGACGGGATCGTCGCAGGTTGCCGAACTCGAACGAGAACGATTGCGATCCATTGTGGCGGCGGCAACCAGTCAAATTGAAGGCAATCACAATAACCCAGATTTGGAAAATTTTGGATCGGAAGCATCCGATTTGATAACGTACCTTGGAAAATGTGCCGATCTGGATTTGGACGATCCAGCCAACCGCAATCGAATCATGGGTTCGCTTGCGACGGTCCGGATGGAAACGGCACTTGCGAAAGTTGATCCTGCGATTGAATTGTTGCAGGATATTTTGTTGTTACAAAAGGTTGTAGTATTTGCACATCATCGTGAAGTCATCCTCGCGCTCATGGAGAAGTTCGGCGATCAAGCTGTTTGTGTCATGGGAGGTACCGACATGGCGTCACGGTCCCTTGCCGTTCGACGGTTTCAAGAGGATCCAACGGTGCGCATTTTCGTTGGGTCGATCCGCGCGGCCGGTGTGGGGTTGACCTTGACGGCAGCGTCGCATGTTGTCTTTCTGGAACTTGACTGGTCACCCGGTGTCATGTCGCAAGCGGAAGATCGATGCCATCGTGTGGGACAATTGGACAGTGTGCAGGTGCAATACTACGTCTTTAAGGATACCATTGATGAATGGATTGCAAAGTCTCTACTATACAAGCAATCCACGATTGATCAGATTCTTCCGGAGAAACTTGCCGGAGTCGAGTCCGGGTATACATTTGATTTTGGCAAGCACGAAGGGCAACGGCTTGAGGATGTTCCTCGCAACTACGTTCAGTTCCTCGTTCGAAACGAGGTTTGGCGAAACCGACCTGCCCTCTGGCGAGCTCTATCCGTGAAGGGTATTGTGCTGGAGGAACCACCACGGATTGAAAGTGACGCGAAAGTTGTGAATGCTACATCGGCGCCAATCGAAATCACAAAGGAGATTGATTACGTCTTTGATTTCGGCAAGTACAGTGGCAAGAAATGGAACGAAGTGCCAGAGAACTATCGGATGTGGGTTATCAAAGAAGGAATTTGGAAAAGTCGAGCAAACCTCAAAACTTCGCTCGCTGAAGCAGGACATATTCTTGAAGGTCAACGACAGTAATTGCAGAAGCGATTTCCCGTGTCGTTGCCGTACGCTCACAACCCACCAATGCGGAGTGACAATCGCATACATACGGTTGGGATCCAGTGGCTCGTAATTGTCAATCAGAACTACACCCTCTTTTGCCCCAACACTTCCCGATCGCGCTGGAACCACAACGCACCTGGACGTGACCAAGTTGCTCGTAAGCCAACCCGCAAGATTCTTGCGATTCGACGCCAAGTTACGTACGTGGGATTGGATCAACGCCACGACAAGCTTCTTCTGCTACGAGTTGCAAATGTAGATTTGGGGCATACTTCAGTTTTGGACGGTGGCGAACGATATCGAAGCAGTAGGGACTGAAAGCCATGAGGTCATACAAATGGGTTAGCTATCATATGGTGTCACAAACTAGTTGCTACTCAACGCTTCTGTTGATCATCATGTTCCTTCAGAAGTCGCACAATGTCATGCAGTTCACAGATGCGGGCAATGTCAAGAGCTGTTGAACCTGCTTTATTCTTGACGTTGGCATCAACCTTTTTGTGTTTCAACAACATGGAAACAGCATCCTTCCTGCCCCGAACTGTAGCCCACAAGAGGCTTGTGTAGCCAAGTGGACCTTGAGTGTTCACATCGGTGTCCTTGCGAATCAATGCTTGGACAACATCCCAATGGTTCCCATGACTTGCGAGGTAAAGGGCTGTGCGACCTTTAGCATCTTGGGCATTCAGATCAATACGGACATGTTCAACGAGATTGCGAACCAGATCCAAACTGCCATTGGCGCTTGCCATCATAAGTGCTGTAAAACCAGCTTTGTTCTTGATGTTGACATCCACCATGTCATTTTGCAACAGTTCATTAATCGTCTCCATATAAATATCGTCATCGCAACTGGAGCATGCCACGATGAGGGCTGTGTCGCCATCTTTATCGACAACATTCACATTGATCTTGTCATGATTCAGCAACTTTTTGACAATATCGTTGCGTCCATTGATGGTTGCTCTCATTAGTACTGTAGTAGAACATGTGTCCAGGGCATTCACATCAATCTTTGGGTGTTTCAAAATCTCACAAAAGAAATCCATATGTTCGAATTCACCCGCCCAGGCAAGAGGACCTCTATGTTTACCTTGAAAATTGACATCCACGTCCTTGTGATTCAACAACTCGCGAACAATTTGGAACAATTTGATCGAAACTGACGTTGGCATAGAACAAGAATGCAAAACACATTGCCACGACGAGTGGTGTGGCGTTCTGATCGTCCTTGGAATTGATATTGGCACCCTTTCGCAATGCCTTTTTGACATTGGCAATGTCACCATTGGCAACATGATTGTGCAACTCGTCGTCTATGTAATTGAGGGCTGTCATTGTGAGATTGTGAGGGAATGGAAGGTTGGAAGGATGGAATGTGTGGGTATGTGGGTTGTTGCGTTGATGACTGGAGACTGTCGGACGGTTACCGTGCAGCGTCAACTGGGTTTGACGAGCATGCATCCGATCCGACTGTGTTTGAAAAATGGGTCAACCGGCATCGAACTGCTCATTGCTGGACAGATATCACTTTGCAAATCGTCAAATGCAATAACACATATATATGAAAATATATATGTGGAAGGCATTTGAGATACTATGAGGTCGGACAAAATGAAGGATGCGTCGATGCGTCTGCCGATGAGCCAGAAACACTTCCACATGAAGCGATGCAAATACCAGGTACTACAGTACATCGTATGGTGTGTAAAACATATATTTTATAGGATCTATTCCATGATACTGGTAAACTACTGGTAATCGATAGAAACTTGAAACACCAATTCGATTCACATTTCAGCAGCCGTCTATATCCAATCAACGCATCGACTCCGACTCCACATATTCGGGGTACTCGAGGCCTATATCCTATATCCAATAAGTTCTTCCATCATACTCTCAGCACTACTACGCGTCATTTTGATTTCATTACTACAGAGTCCAGAGTTAAGCCAACAATGTCAGCAAAGGGCTTTAAACTAACGCTTGGCATCAACTTGGTAACTTTTATTGTTCCGACAAATAAAACTCGTAACGTCTTTGCCTTCTTGCCTTGTCAATAAGATCAGGTTTTATTGATTTCAAGCCTTCATTGTCATTGTCATCTGATCCTCACATCCTCACTGTCAAGGAAGGATTCCAGTCCTTGTCTCTGGACTTGATCGGTATTCGTAGTACAAGTGTACAGTAAGCATAAAAAATATGTGAGGCTCCAGTGGGACAGTGGGACTAAAAAATGGATCGAGCGCTGATCTGCCGGTATGATTCGTCATATTGAGCATCGTCATTTTCTCATTTCATGGAAATGCGATGTCTTTCACAACTTGCGCCTACTAATAGTCCTACTTTGTGGGAAGCAATACAGCATTCAGCATTGCAAGAAAGAAAAATGACCGTACTGGAGGGAGGTCCTAATGTAACTCTCTGAAGCACGACTTTTTCTTGAAGATCAACGTCGATAGCTGCAGAACGCGATCTATTGTGTCTCTGCTGAAAGCTCACAACCGCCGATGCTCGTGTCGTTAATCGAACTGGATAGAAGATTCAGCGACGATTGCCGTCGCGATTGAACATGGTTAAGATGTTCGAGCGGCACTCCCAAAGTGGAATTCATTGATCCTACTGCTGCAAGCACAAAGTCAACAAATGTGTATTCCCTGGGAATGTTTGAAGACCAAGTATTTTCCAAGAGCGTCCATGATATCATGTCGATTCACATGCCCATTCCTGTCCACATCTAACTTAGCGAACTCGTGAGTATCAATCGTACCACTGGAGTCCTCGTCCAGAATTGTCAACAGATGTTGCCACGATTGTTGCGCCATGTGCCGTAAGATAACAGTGTAGACTGGAGCTAGACCTTGTGTTGGTTTTTGTTCCGGGTTTTCTTCGTAGTACCTTCCGATGGACGGCCCATCCGTAGATCGAAACCAATCCTCCAGAGAGGCAATTACATACATGCGGTCGGGATCGAGTGGCTCGCCATGGACGCTCACAACAAGACCGTCTTTATCGACCACAACTCCCACATCGTGCTGGAACCACCCCGCGCCAGGTTTTGACCAAGTTTCTCGTAACCCAACCTGCAAGATGGCTCCTGGCAGTTGAGCAATGTACACGTCGACATTTTCAAGTTCGGATTGTAACAATTCCAATGTGAATTGTTCATCATCCTCATAGTTACGTGATCCCCTAATGTTTCCACCCTTTGCCACAAACGCATCCACTTGCAGAGCATCTCGAATGATGATACCCAAAAAAGTGGCCACAGAAACGCGATTCGATCGTGCACCCTTGGAGGACAGTGGTCGAAAGACTTCAGGGACGACACCAAGTTGTGTCTGACGGAGTGGATCCAAAACACGATAGGCATCTTCTGCCATGAGTTGCAATTGTAGATTGGGAGCGTAGTCGTTTACAGCCAGCAATTCACTTGTAATGCTCGGTTGTAACTGGTGACGATCATTCCATGTAATGTCAATCACCCTTGCGAAATGCGCATCAGCACCGGGTTTGAGGACACGCGTTCCGTTAATTATTCGATCTACAGGATGATGATCATGTCCCCCGAGAATCAGTGGAAAATCAAACTCGGCAGCAGTGCGTTCGTCTTGGATCTCATACAAATGGCAAATGGGTAAAACCAAGTCGACGTCATGTTTCAATCTGTCGTTGTAGCGACTCATAGTCTCCCAAGGATCCTCAATGGTTGCACCATTGAAGCTTCCTGGAGGATAAAGCGATTTTGAATTTGTGAGTATTCCCAAGAGGGCAATCTGACGAACGTGGTCTCCATTTCGTTACTTGAATCACATCGAAATCGACTTGACACTTTGAATTCGGAAAGGATTCATGCGATTGCATGTTCGTGTTGATCCAGATGCCTTGATATTCTCGTTCTCGTTCTAGTAAGTGATGGTGTGGCAAGTCCTTTTCGTGGTTTCCCCATGTGAGATAGTCAATTGGAACTGCATTTAGCATTCTCATCATGCCCTTCCCACCATCGACACTGGATAGTAAATAAGGCATGAGAAAGTCGCCACTGAGCAAAGATATAGTCTTTTGGATTCCATCATGCTCCTGTCTCTTCTCGTCAATTAATGTCATGAGAGACGGAAAGTTTTCCAGGGTATACACATCAGTTATGTGTATGATTCGAAGTGTAACAGATTCATCATAATTTGTCTCGAATCTGGTCTCGAAGGAAGATGCTCTTGAGGCCACAGCGACAGAATAGAAACGCCCATAATGACAAGGAGCGCATGCCACTTTATGACCGCAGAGTCGATTGCTGCTGCGATCAGGCGATCGAAGAAGAAAAGATGCAGACAGTTATTGGAATCGCATCGCGTTGTGGCGAATCTTCTCTTTGAGTAGCCAATGGACAACAAGGAATGTGAATCACGTGAAGAACGAGGT